>JAIUCU010000230.1:0-74963 GCA_020226215.1 Sindora glabra
TCTCAGTTAAAAGGGTTGGTGGTTCTTGATATTTCTACCCCTTCTTACTTAGTAGAGCCGATATTGAAACTTGAGAATCCCAATCTAGCAAAGTTTATTCAGAATTTCACAGAAGTCAGAGAACTATATTTGGATGGCATACATATGTCAGACAAGGGAAATGAATGGTGTAATGCTTTGTTATCTTTGCCTGATCTGCAGGTATTAAGCATGTCAAGCTGCAACATTTTAGGCATATCATACAATATTGGCCATGGTGGTTATTTGCTAGAATTTCCCCAAAATGGATCTCTGCAGACATTGATACTGACTAGTACAAATTTTTTTGGAGCATTGCCAGAATCTATAGGTAACTTAAGGGATTTGTCGAGATTAGAGCGTTCGCATTGCCAATTTAATGGAACACTTCCAGATTCATTGTTTAAACTCACAAAGCACACTTATTTGGATTTGTCACTTAACAACTTCATAGGTCCAATCCCATCATTTGGTATGGCCAAGAAACTGACTTACATAGACCACTCTGATAATCATTTAAGTGGTGCAATTCCATCTAGTCACTTTGAAGGACTACAAAATCTTGTCAACATTAACTTGCGGTCGAATTCCCTAAATGGTAGCATCCCATCATCTCTTTTTTTACTGCCATTGCTACAGAAGATTCAATTTTCCTTCAACCAGTTTGATGGAGAATTGAATGAGCCTTCATTCCTATCCAAGTCTGCTTTAGACACCATAGATTTAAGCAGCAATAATTTATGAGGGCTTATTCCTACATCCATTTTTCATCTCAGTAGACCTAGTATTCTCCAACTTTCTTCAAACAACTTCAACGACACCATACCTCTTGACATGATTCGCAGCCTTAAAATTCTAACTACACTGGACCTATCATACAACAGCTTGTCAATTGAGGCAAATGTTACTGATGCTCACCTATACTCCTTTCCTAACATGACCAATCTAAAGTTGGTTTCCTGCGAGTTGAGAGCATTCCCTGATTTCTTGAAAAATCAATCCAAATTGACTTCTCTAGACCTTTCAAACAACCAAATTCAAGGAAAAATACCAAAATGGATTTGGAAACTTGCTTTTCTTACATACCTAAATCTTTCTCACAATTTGCTCATGGGTTTGGAAGAACCTTTGCAGAATGTCAATGCTGATTTTTATGTCTCGGACCTTCACTCCAACCAATATGCCTCAATATGCCACCTACTTGGACTACTCAAGGAATAATTTCATGTCCGTCATTCCACATGATATTGGTGTTGATCTTTCTTTCATAATTTTCCTGTCGCATTCATATAATAACTTCAGGGAAGCATGCCAAATTCTTTTTGTAACACTTCAAATCTTCAAGTGCTTGATCTGTCCCACAATAGATTTAATGGGACAATTCCCCAATGTTTGACAGAAAGTGAGACTCTTAGGGTATTAAACCTGGGAGATAACATGCTCATTGGCAATATTACTAGTAAGTTTTCACATTCATGTGCTCGAAAGACTCTAGATCTCCATGGAAATCAATTAAGTGGCTCGTTACCAAAGTCTCTTGCCAATTGTACGAGTTTAGAGGTGCTAGACCTTGGGAGAAATCAGATCAATGATGGCTTCCCATGCTTGTTGAAGAATAAATCAGCACTCCGAGTCATGGTTTTACGGGAAAATAAGTTTCACGGTCCCATTGGATGTCCCAAATTCAAAAGTTCCTGGTAGCTGCTTCAAATTGTAGATTTGGCTTTTAACAATTTTAGTGGCAAGCTACCAGGAAAATCTTTCCCAACATGGAAAGCAATGATGCCTGATGAATATCAAGATGTATCAGCTTTTAACCATATCCAATTTCAGGTCATTCAATATGGTCGTGGAGCATACTATCAAGATTCAGTGATAGTTACTTGTAAAGGCCAAGAGATGAAGCTGGTTAAAATTCTAAATGTCTTTACTTCCATTGATTTCTCATCCAACAATCTTGAAGGGCCAATACCAGAAGAGCTCATGAATTTTAAAGCATACTTTAAACATATATATTAATTGTGGGACACAGCTAACTTGCTGGAAATAGCTAATCAAAGTAAAAAACATTCAAAGAAATGCCATGCACCTGCTGTCAAAGAAAAGAAGTAGTTGGTGAAGGTGTATTGTAAAAGAAAAGAAAGTGTGTTAGATTTAGTTAACTTGTTGTAGTTGTTATCATATGTCTATAAATAGACATTCCTGCAGAATGTTATAATTGGAGCTCTCAAAGAAGAGAGAAAACTCCCCAAGTGTAGCAATACTTGGTAAAAAATGCAATGTGATGATGTTTTATGTTTCTCCCTTTCTACTGTTGTGTTTCTGTTTTTGCGTTTCTATTTCTGCATTAAAGCTTTACTTTTTCCCTATGTTTCTTTTGTTTTTTTCAACATGATATCAGAGCTTAAATGATCTTAGTGGGCTGTGAAAAAAAAAGAGAAAATTAGCAAGGTTTCCTCTTCATAAAAACTTTAGAAAAACAATGTTTGTTCATGACTTCAAATAGCTTCTTTACTCCATTCCCTCCTACTTCCATTAGAGTTAACTTCCTTATATGGTAGTTAAGATGAAAGTCTATATAGAGACTTATGATATGTGGGAAGTAGTTGAAATTGAGAGAGATAACATATGAAGATGAGAGAGAAGCAGCAACAGCAGCAACACCACAAGAAAAAGGAAAAAAAAGATATGATGTTGTAAAATTAGAAGAAAAATGCGGAGAGGAAATCTTTCAGCAGGAAGGATATACAGAAGATGATGAAGATGTTGATGCCAATATTGCAGCTGAAACTCCAGTGAGTCCAGCAGCAAAAAAAATCATGAAGAAAGTACCCCTTCTGCTGAATAGTTGCCTAGAAGGGGTGGTAACAGAAAGGCTAAAGTAGGCAGAAAGTCTGAGGATGATGCCGAAAAGGATGAAGACATTGGTCTTAAAATTGAGTTTGAGCAAAACCACAATGGTATACCTGAAGAGTACACTTGAAGCAACCAATGAGAAGCTAGATGTTCCAGGAAAACGCAATGCAAAAAGAAAGAAAGCCTCTGCTTGCAGTTGGTAGCAAAGTTACAAATGATCCTAAAGAGATAAGCCAAAGATTTGTTTCTGAATTAAACAACTTTTGTGATATATTTAAAAAAAAATCAATCAAAGCTTTAGAATATGTGTTTTTTTTTTTAGATTAAGGGAGAGTGTTGGAAATAGTTAATCAAAGAAAAAAATATTCAGAAAAATGCCATGCACCTACTTCAAAGAAAAGAAGTAGTTAGTGAAGGCGCGTTGAAAAAGAAAAGAAAGTATGTTAGATTTGATTAACTTATTGTAGTTGTTATCATATGTTTATAAATAGACATTTCTGCAGAATGTTGTAATTGGAGCTCTTAAAGAAGAGAAAAAACTCTCCAAGTGAAGCAACACTTGGTAAAAAATGTAATGTGATAATGTTTTATGTTTCTCCCTTTTTGCTATTGTGTCTCTGTTTCTGCATTTCTATTTCTGTGTTAAAACTCTGCTTTTTCCTATATTTCTTTTGTTTTTTCCAACATAACCTTTGTGGGTCCAACCGAAGGAAGTCTCTAATATCATATCATAATTCTAATGGATCACTCGTGCGGCCAATTAAGAAATGGACTCCATTGGCAACGAGCAAGTTCACACAATTCTTATGAGTAAACTTTTTCAACTATTGAATTCTTCTCCTCTTTTTCATTTTAATTAAGGTCGTCACCCACCGTCAAAGAGTACCATTATATATACATTTTCTTGGGAGTCAGCAGCTATGAGGAAAAGTTTGAATTTAAAATTCTAATATTATATTCAAAGTTCGAATAATATTTGAATTTTTTAAAATTTTATGTGTTCCATTATAATTATGATCTGGTTTTTTATTTTTATTTATATATTTATATATCTAATAATTTAATCATTCTTCTATTTCTAAAAAAAGGGAAATTCTACTACTGTAACATCACTTACTTTCCGCTGTGTCTTCAGAACTCTTTGTGCCAATAAAAATCAGTCTTGTAATTTTTTAAAAGTATAAAATTAGAGAAAATAATCCCGTTTTTCTTCCTCCTCAATTTTTCTTCTTCCCAGCAAAACCCCAATCTCAAATTCTTCTACCAATTTAGCCTCACAATTAGCAAGCATATTAAGGCAAATTACTACTGCTAACCAAAGATCGGTTTCATATCTATACTCTGAGAAATATTATATTCTTGTCGTTTAAAATTAACTTAATTATATATACACTTAATATATACATTTACTCCTTTATTTTTCAAAAGTAATGAAAATAAGTATAGTTAAAAAAAAAGATGAAGAGAGGTAATATATAAAAAAAATTAGAATCTATTTCTAAAAATAAGAGGAAGGTAAACATAATTATAGGGTAGTGTCTAAACATTTTAGAACCTTAAGCAAAATTATTAAAGGAGTTTAGTATAATATAACTCATCAAATTTTCTTATTATTTTTTTAATTTTTTTAGTTATAAAATTACTTATCAAAGTTCCATAATCAAGTAATTCTAACATTTTACTATCAATAAATAATATGGCTAATCTATTTAATCTTTCTTGTCACATAGTTGATTTCAAATAGGATTTAAGTAATTTAAATTTAAATTTAATTTTTTTTTTTGAAAATAGCAACTGTTACAAGTATTATTAATAATATTCTATAATCATTTCTTCATCAATTGAACTAGTTATTACATCCCTTTTAGAAATAATAACAAATTTATCAACAACACCATATTAAGATTGAATTAACTTTTTAACTTTTTTTCTAATTTTTCAAAGTCAAATTCATATTTTCTATTTAACATCTTCTATTGTTACAAAGTATAAAAATAAAATAAAATAACAACAACAATATAAATATGAATAAAATAGATGTGTAAAATAAATAAGAAAAAAATGATGAAATGATAGAACCTGAAAACTTAGAAACAAAGAGAATTGCACGTCGTACTATCTATTACAATAATTTAATATTAATTCACTTTAAAAGAGTACGAAGATAAAAGTGAGAAGAGAGAACAAAATGTGAGAGTTAAAAAAATTTAAAGAGAAAATGTTAAAATTTTATAGTATATATAATTAAAAAAATAACTGTTATAAATTATAATATTAGAAATTATTGATTGATAATAAAGTGCAAACATAATATTATTGTTAGATTACTAAAATATAACTCTTTAATAACTTATCCAAATTTATAACTAAATTATGAGTATATTTCATTAACAGTATTGTAAGTTAGTATCTTGAGAAAAGAACAATCACTCCTCCTATCTAATTACTAATAAGTTGGCCATTGATTAATGACTATACAAAACAAAAAAAAAATCATAAATAAGGCCTGAAAAAAATTAGAGACATAAATCAAGTACCTTACTTGTCTACGCATAAATAGAGCCTTGCATAATTACACCCAAGAAAAATAGTATATATATATATATATATATATATATATATATATATATATATATATATATATATATATATATATATATATATATTTGCGTGCTTTTAACTGTATTATTATTTGATGCGCAACTTTCATCCAACGGGAAGAAAGTTTTCCGTTCTTAACACTCGCAGTATTTCTCAAACATTGTGGGGTCATTGCTTTGATTATTAATAAAATTGCAGAAGAGTCAACCAAGCTACCAAAATAGTCTTCCAAAGACAATGAAAAGGTCCCGCAAAAAACGCGTAGACAAAACGCAAAACCTTTAACTAAGCTTCAATTTTCCTATCTTCTTCTCATAATTATCAGGGGCCTTGTACCAAAAAAAACGACTAGAACGTTGTTTACTTTGACGGAGCCTCTTCACACGCCACATTTGAGTCTCTGAATTATCATTCATATCCCACTTTTCTTTCTAAATCTTCCTTCTCTGCACTTTCAGCCACCTTGCAATGCCAAATCCTGCTAAATTGGACTTTAAGCACCGAGGGCACAGAACTATACGGTCATGTTCATTCATGGGTCTTGAACTACCTCAGACAACCATAAGTTTCATCAATTTTTCTGTCTTTCGTTGTATGAGTGTCTCTGGAAATAGATTCCAATGAGAATTCAATTAACTACATCGCTTTCTTTCATATTCTGCTATTGGGCATGCCTTGGTATACACATCTCTCTACTGTCAGGTCAATGTCTTGATGACCAGAGATCATTGCTGCTCCAGTTGAAGAACAACCTGACATTCCACCCTGTGAATTCCACTAAACTGGTGCTGTGGAATCAAAATGTTGAACATGTATATTAAATAGTAAAATAGTAATACATGCTATATAAAAAATATATGATATGATTAACAATAAAAATAAAATTACCAATTTTTGTTTTCTATATTTAAAATATAAAAAATTTTAATTTTGATAAATTTTTTATATAGAATACAAATATATTTTATTTTAAAATTTACTATAAAAATATAATTACTAAAATATGTGTAGAAAAATATTAAAAATGATATTATTTTAAAATTTATTAATAAAGAATAATGTTAAAACATTTGAAAAATATGAAGGATAAGGGTATAAAAAAATCATTTCATAAATGATGATGGAATATGACTTAAGGATTTCACCATTTGATATAATTGTTATTTTTAGGGAATGAACACAATTGTTAATTCATAATGCCTAACAAATAATTTTTTTTCTTATCATTTATTTTTATCATACCAAACATAACATTAATTTATTCTCTATTTGATGTGCAAAAACAAAAAACAAAAATTTAATTTTTCATGTTTATAATTATGTTTTCTAACATCAAGAATGATTTTTTACCCTTTGCTTCTTTAGTTTAAAAGATATACTTTATTTAAGAAAATATCATTTACTTAAATAGCATGAGCAGACCTAGATACAAGCACTTGTTCACACTTCATTTTCTCCAACTTGGATATTATTGTGTTAATTTTATGATATATAAATAAAATTTTAAATTAAATTAATTTAGGGCATCCACTTAATTATTTCATATTTAGACTCATTAATTTATTTATAGCAACAAATTTTTAAATTTGACATTATTTAAGAAAACATTTCACTTAAGAAGAGTAATTTCTTCTCTGAATACAATTAATAAATTATAACTACTATATTTTTTTCATAAAGGGTTAAAAAAATATTTTAGACGCATTACCCTGTTATGAATCACACGATATTAGCATTTGGATTTAAATTATTTATGCAATATTAAATTATCAAAGTTTAATTACTCTCACAATAAATTATTATTTTTACTCAAATAATTAATTGCACTACTTAAAATTATTTCTATATTACTTATATGCATATATGTCAATAGAATAACATAAATTTCACATTTTTATACAAACTTCTATGAGCTACTTTTATCTCACCTTTTTAATTTATTTTTTTAATATAATTCTTTTTGGTAACTTAGGATATTATTTTTCCTTCTAGGAATTATTATTATTATTGCATGCCTCTTAGTGTCTTTTATATTTTTTATTACAATTTCATATATATTAATAATATATTAGTTTATAATATTTTAAAAGTATTTTATATATAAATATCCTCTTTCTCTGATGTTTGAATTCTAGATCTACCACTAGTAAGAGAGAAAACAACTTTTTTAATATAAAGAATGTTTATTTTAACCTCATTCTCCATACTTAAAATTAAATAAATAAGATATTTTAATTATTTAAATATTTTATAAGTATAAATAGAAATGAAGAAGATTATTGGTGTATTTTAATCAAATCCAATTTTCTTTAAGCGAAGAGATTCTAAATTTGACAAATTGTGCAAATAGTAACAAAATTATGGCTGTAATCTAGGTAAGTTGGTTTCAACCTAAGGGTTTGGGGCTTGTGTTCCACTTTATCATAATATCATTATGGTTATGCTCAAGAAAGAAAAAGAACATTTAGTATGTAGCAAGGACGGCAACTCTGGGCTTTCTCCATCTCTCTGCTTTGGAAAGGAAAATAATACCTTCAAAAACAAGTCATACAGTGTTGTCCTTTTTTCTACCAAGAGGTAGGATGCAGCTGTTCATCATTATCAATTGTATCAAAGTATTCATTTGACATAAGAAAATCCCAATGTGTTCTAATATAGGAGATATTAACTTTAATAATTCTATCTTGGGGATATTGGATAAGCGACTATCCAAGAGGTCTGACTATAACTTCAAGAACTATTGTAGAGATAGCACAAATAATATGAAGACTCATAATAAATGTAAAGGACATGCTGCAAAACATATGTACCATATTGTTCATACATTGAAGCCGATATGTTGGTGACATTTCATCACTTAAGCAAGTGTTGATGAAACATTTGGAAAGCCATGTTTGTCCTCAGCCTAATATGGCATTAGAACATCTCCTTTTAGACCTCTTCATGTGATATTTTTTAAACCCATTTTCATATTTGTTCTAACATAAAGACTATCACAATTATTCCTTCCTTTATTTTTAAGGGGTGCCCTTCATAACACTTCCTTAAAATTTTGGAATCTGGCTCCATAAAGTATAAGAAACATATAAATCAATTAATAGTTGCTAAGAAGTGTATAGCACAACATCATCATCCAATATCCTTGAATAGTCTTTTGGATGCTCATTAATCATAGCAATTTCATGCATTATAGCTAGTTTGAAAAGATTAAGGAAAATTTTATGGTATGTCACTAGTATGTTAATATATTATCAAATTTGATCATTGAGATATCATCATGTGGTATACCTTAAAAAATTATCAACCTAGTGTGTGTTTAAATTTAATAATACATTAATATATTACTATATCAATGGTGCATCATGAACTCTACTATAACTCTCTTTTAATTGATAAAAATACTATAATCCTAATGTTAATGAGACAATATTAAAACATAGATTAATGGAAAAGATATGAAACACCTGATAAATCCATTTGCGACAAATGACGTATGTAAATCATGATACGAGTTATGATCTAAATTGAGAATTGTTTTGATCACGAACTCTTAATATGAATTACTACTCCTATCAAACTTATTTGTGAAGTAATATTTCAAGAGTAACTTTTTCATTAATGGAGATTTAATAAAATAATTTAAAATTTAAGAATAATAACTCTTATTTATATATTATAACAATTAGTAAGATGACTTATCATTGACAATTATTTGTTACTATATTAATGGGTTAGATTATTATTTGGATTCAAATTGATTAACCACTTTTATATTGGAGCAGATTTTTTACATTTTATTTATTATTGAATTGATAAGTCTAAAATAAAAATTTAATTGTTGCTATCTCTTTATGTTATGTTATGTGAGTAATAATAATAGAAAGAGTACTTTAAACATATATATTAATTGTGGGATGCGGCTAACCTTTATGGGTCCAACAGAAGCAAGCCTCTGATGTCATATCATAATTCTAATGGATCACTCGTGCGGCCAATTCAGAAATGGACTCCTATGGCAATGAGCAAGTTCACACGATCCTCATGAGCGAACTTTTTCAACTATTGAATTCTTCTCCTCTTTTTCATTTTAATTAAGGTCGTCACCCACCGTCAAAGAGTACCATTATATATACATTTTCTCGGGAGTCTGCAGCTATAAGGAAAAGTTTAAGTTTAAAATTATAATATTATATTCAAAGTTCAAATAATATTTATTTTTTTAAAAATTTTATGTCTTCCATTGTTATTGAGAGAGTGTACAATGAGAGAACTTTAAACTTTGGTTTTCTCCCATTATATACTTTCTTATTTTTTATAGAGTAAAAAATAGAATGGAAAAATTAGTGAATGATAATTTAATATGTGGTTCTTTTATATTCTCACCCTATTTTCATGTCTCCAAAGTATACAAATCAGAGAAATTTGAGTAATAGCACTGGAGTTTGCATTAAAGATGAAAATTGTGATATATAGTATTTTTTTTATTATTTTTGGGTATTCATGTAAACATGTAGTTTTTAATTATTAATGATTTAGTGTAATTATTTTATATCAATTTGTTCACATATTGTTTCTTTTTACTCATCTATTTGTACTTTATTATGAATAGAGTGGTGACAATTAAAATTATATAAAATTGTAGAATTGTTTCCCTTTACTTATCTATATGTTGTTTTTATCTCAAAATTCTATAATAGGCAATTGGATTACACAAATTAACAAAAAGAAGACATATCAAAATAAATATAATGTTTGGTATTTAATTGGTTCAAAAATAACTTATTTTTTATTCAATTGTTTACATAACAAAAATCTATCATAATTAAAAGGCTTTTGCTAAGGAAATTACAAGCATAAAAATGTCGATTTTGGAATTAACCGATGTCTAATATGATAACATTTTCTTGAAATTTGAAGACCTCTAAATGACTACCATTTATGAAGAAGTATAAATAAATGAAACTAAAGGCATCTAAATGAATGAAATTTATGAAGAAGTTTAAATGAAGGGAACTGATGATGATTATGTTAATGACATTTAAGAAAGAACTTACAATGTTAGTTTTTTTTTTGTAGTGATCATTATGTAAGTCCATTTCAATCATTGTAACAATTTATCAACAAGAAATTATAGTGTTGATTTTTTATAATAACCATTGTTTAAGTTCATTTTAATCATCGTGATAGTTCATTAACATTTTACATGTTTTTTAGTACTTAATCAACATCTTAAATCAATAGTCTATTTCAATTGCAACAACACATATGGCCAAACTTACAACATCCCCTTTACATTAAATGTGTTATTTTTTTATAGTATTTTATTTTCTCACCCTCGCTTTCCTAATAAAGTCTTTCTCACTTGCCCATTGCCAACTTATTGAATGATTCAAGATAGTTATTATGGTTTAGCTTCTTGCATTTCTCCATTATTTTGTTTGTGATAGACCAATATCCTTTATATTTAAAGTGATGTTTGACGATTTAGCATCTTTTAGGTTTATCATTTCCACTTTTGTGTATCTAATTGATTTTATATCTAATTCATAGCAAAATGCTTTTTCTTTGATCTATTTTTGTGTTTATTTGTGGATTTGTAGCCTGATCATTTCTACTCGACTATCAATTTGAAAATTAACTTGAACAATTTGGTTATCCTTTTCTTCCTAAACACCTAAATTATTACTTGAGGAACGTGTCATTTGATATCCTTTTTTGGACTATTACATTGCTTAAAGGAATGCATTGAACTTGCTTTGATTTGGCTTTGTGACTTTATTACAATGAATAGAGTGAATCCATATTAAATTTGTACAAATTTGCTTTTCTATCCATTGAGGTTTTTAAGGATTTTTAAAGGATTTGTTTTTATTTTTAAACAATCCTTTTTCATCGTTTGTGTATTCTTGATATCTTTTTTTATTGCTAATTTAGTCATTATACAATTTTCTTTTTTGATTTATTTGCCTAGCGAATTGATTTTGCTTGCAATTTGTATCTTTACTTTTCAAATTTTCAAATTGTCATAAACCTACACATTCTTATATTTTGACTGATCCTTTCAAACCTTAATTTATTCTCTCATATGTGTTTTGTGGTTTCCCTCTTTTGTGATATTTATGGATCAATTTTGTTAGAAAATCTTTAACTGTTTTGGCAATTTTCTAATTAAGGAATAATCCATTGAGATAATTGCCATTACTTTTTAATGCATTTTCTTTTATACATAAGTTATCTTATTACTTTGCTTTATCCTGCTATTTTATTACTTTCACTTTGAGGCACCATTTAACATCAAGGTACCATTATTTTATCTTCCTCTTTCTCGACTTATGAGCCTTCTACTTTATGATTTAATTTTTTCACTGCTGTATTGGAGGTAAGCTATTCTTTATAATCTATATTTCAAGTTTACTTTATTGCTTATTGTTTATGTGTTATACATTTTTATTATACTTGTCTATTGTTTGTCATCTACCATCCTTTTACATAATTTTTGTTTAGATGTTACATTGATGATTTTATTTGATTTTTTTATGATGTATTTAAAGCTTTCTATTATTGTATTCCCCTACTTTCATCGTTGATCATAAAGGATTTTAGACTGGTTATTTATTACCTTAAAACAAGTGTTCTACTTTGTGATTTGAGTGGTTGTTTTGTTAAGTGTTTAGTTTTTTTGCATCATTTTTTTAACCTACTTAGTTTATTACGAGGTTCTTAATCTAAAGATTCACTCATTAACTGTATATTCACAACCTTGAAACCCTAGTCACATGCTTTTAGTTTGCTCTATGTTTAATTTGATCCCTGATCTTTAATGATGATTAGTTTTTGGTTTTGATTTGCAAGTGGTGTTAATCTTAATTATAAACTATTATATTATAGTATTAGTAATTTTACACAAGTACACTACTTTTTGATTTGAAATTTCCTATTTTCATTTTGTTCATTCTCTATTTGTTTTATTTTATTCTCACTGAGGACCTATTGTTCTTTCTACTTCTTCTCTGAGGTTTGGAAGTTTAACTTCATTTTGTCCTTAGCTTTTTTTGCTATTTAGAGGTAAGGTTTTGATTACATTGTCTATTTAATCTTAGCTTCATAGTTTATTCCTTGTTGTTTAATAATGCTTGATTAATTGTTTATTTTTCAAATGTTTTAACATTTATGTTTTTGTCCTTGAAAATTTAGATTCAGCTTTCTATGAATCCCTCTCCCTATTTCGATCGAAAATTGTTAAATTTTTTAATTTCAACTTTTTGTTTTGAAGGCTCATATTTTGAGAACTTTTATTTTATTTTTTTGGATAGACTTTTAGAATAGGACCTTTTTTGAAAGCTATATTGTAAATATTAATGAACATGATTTGTTACTTCATGATTTCTGTTTAGTTTTGCAATTAGAGCTAAATCTTTCACCACTAAGCTACATTATTTAGGTTGTGTTTGGTAGGAAACTTTTGAAGCCATTAATTCTCCATTTTTTTTCTCTTCACCATTGCTAATGTGGTACTGGTGCATAACCCAATTTGTCTTTTCTAGCTTTCTTTATTATCCATTATTGAGTCTTACCATTAGTGTGTTTTAGAAGAGAAAATGCCTTTTTATTGAATGATGGGGAGCTGTTATTGTGTGGCAATGACAATTTTCATTGCAAATTTGAATTTAATGAAATAGTGTGTTTGTATTAGCAATGTATTTATTGTCAAATTATTTTTACTCCATTGCTAAATTGATTATAATTTTTTGTAAAAATTTCAATTTTTTGCCAAAGGATTTTTATATTTTTGTATAATTTTTTATAAATAAATTAAAATACATTTTTTATTCCATAATTAATTTTGTAAATAAACTTTTCATATTATTTAATGATAGACTTAGTGACAATTAGGGAATGTTCCATTGTTAATTCTGCTGTTAAAAAGTCATTTTTAAAAATTTTTGAAATTAGGCTGAAAATAAATTTTGCAATATGTATTCTCTCATTAAAAAATTGTCGCTAATTTTTGTTACTAAATTGAAAAATTCTTGTAGTGAATTAATACATTTTAGTTTATTAATTTAATAAGAATTTAAATAAATTATCTAATTTAATAATATATGTCTATTCTCATTATATAAGGATTTTCTTCCTTTTATGTTGCAAAAAATGTTTCACTTTAATACATTTAAGATTATGAAAGACAACTAATGAAATAAAATAATTTATTAAATGATTATCGTACCATGACAATCTTAGGCCGCAGTGAATCAGCCAAAGCCAAGCCCAAGATTAATTTAGAATATAAATATTTGACAATAAGCGTATATCATTGGCGATAGCATAAATTTAAGAAAATTATTTTCTTTTAGTTTTAGTCATGGTATAAGAGAATTACAATTTACATTTATTTAGGGGTGCTTAACAGGCCAACCCGCATGGGCTGGGCTCATTTAGGCCCAGTTCACTAAGATCCACATTTTATGCTAGCTTATTTTAACTAATTCAATTTGCACAAAAATATACAAAAGTCAGCAGACTTTGCCTTATAAATAGGTTTGGCCCACAAGTTAGCCCGTATAACTTGTGGGTTAGCCTGCACGGGCTGAGTTCGTTTATGCGGGCCTACTTTTAGTCAGTCCAGTTCGCAAAAAGCCTGCGGATCGATTTGCTAAACTCGCAGGCCGAAAGCCCGTTAAGCACCCATATATTTATTAATTAAGTTTTTTATTAAATTTCATTATATCAAACTTAAAAAATTAAATAGATATAAATAAAATATTTTTATTGCTAAAATCAAATTTGTAAATACCTAAGGTTCGATTCATAATTCTTGTACATATGGATTTAGTGATTTAATCATTCTTATTGTTATAAAAAAAATATAAACAGAAAATATAAAGCACTCCTATCAAATTTGAAACAGTTGCATGTTAGCCTGAGAAACTAGCAATTCAATCTTTTTAATTATATGAAATTGATAATTAATACTTATTATTTACTTAATTAATTATTTTATTAAATTACATAATTTTTTAAGAAATTTTTAAATAAGAATCACAATATTATTATATATTAATTTTTACATTTTTGTGCATAATTTAAATATTGTATAATTAATAAAAATTAAATTAAATACATAAAATTTTAATTAAATACTTGAAAAAGAATTGTGAAATCATGTGCAAAAAATGACACAATAAAATAACAAACAATAATATTATGAATTTTATTTAAAAATTAATAAAAAGTATATAATTTAACAAAATGATCAATTAAATGAGTGGTGGGTGTGAATTGCAACATTTTTTTTTAACAATTTAAGGGTTTAATTTGCAACTTTTTAAAGTTGGGGAGATAAAAAGCAATCACCTAAAGGGACTATTTTGCATTTTTTATTATAAATAGAATATATTTGTTCTTATATAACAAAAATATTGTATTATATTAAAAGAATGATATGAGATTATAGAGACAGGTATTAGAAGAAATTGAGAATGAGGAAATTTAAGAGAAACAAATGATATGCCCTTGATGTCCAGGATTTAAAATGGGAAAGAAAAAGAATAACAATAAATTTAAAATTTCTTTTAAAGATTTTAATATGAAAGAAAAAGAATAAAAGAAAAATCAATCTCTCCACTTATCATGCATTAATAAATAGAAAATACTTTCTTATTTATTTTGTTTCTACAATAGTTATTACAATTTAATATGCAATAAATTAATATCTAATGGTTTATTTTGCTGCTATAATACTTTTTAAATATATTCGAGGTTTTGTCATTACCACTAATTTTTAACTATTTATAAATAACCTCTAGAAAGTTTTACAAGATCTAGATTTCAAGCTGAGAATAAATGATATTTTGTTGCAAAGCCATAGTTTTACGTTGGCACCGCTGGGCAGTTGGGGGGTGGGAGTTATTCCCCAGGCAGAGTATCAACTATTTAGGCTATGTCATCGTTGTTATACAGTTAAAGCTGTATAAATCAACATTTTCAAATCCAACCCAAGTATTGATCCCGAACGGATCAAATCAATTTAACCAGTTGAATTGAATGATCAAACTAATTAATATATATTTTTCATATATAAATTATATATATATATATATATATATATATATATATAAACATTAAATTTATTTAAATCTTATAAGTATATTTTTGAAAGAAGATAAAATAGATATTGATTTTAATACAATTATAATCATCTGACACAATTTTAATATTAATTTATAATATTAAAGTTATTTTTTATTTAAGTTTAATAAAAATTTTAAATTAAATATTTAATTAGTAATAGTAATTTAATTATACATAGCATAAAATATAAATATTTATAAAAAATTTAACTAAAGTAAAATTTGGAAAAGATCACAGTATACATTATATATAATGAAAGCGCTTTATATTGCAAGAAACAGATATGTTCCAATGGTTAGATAGCATGGCGTTGGGGAGAGGAGTCTTGTGTTTGAGACTTGTATAAGCTAGGTTCCTACTTTTTGAATCAAACACGTTTAGACCCGTTTGAACCGATTCTTGCCAAGTCAATAGGTTTTTGGTTAAATACCGATTCAGAGAATCAAACACGTTTAGACCCATTTGGACCGATTCTTGCCAAGTCAATAGGTTTTTGGTTAAATACCGATTCAGATTGGGCTAAAGCGATTTAACCAGCCTACTAAGTTCCTACCATTACCCGAACTAAATTGGGGTTTGGCTCCCTGTCGAATCAATTGAATGGATTGATTGCGTTTGTGTTTTAAAACACTGGTATAAACTCCAAATAAATAGAGATTTAAATTTACCTTCTATTGCATTTTGCACAATGGAATAAAATTATCATTTTATAATTATATTTGATATAATTAAAAATGAAATGGATATTATATTTTTAGAATTATTTTTTGTATAATAGAAACAAAATAAAAAAGTATCAATGATAAAAATAATCTTAAAAATAAAAAAGTGTAAAATTGTAATTATATTAATATAAAAATAGTATTATCATTTGTATTCTTTTATAACTTCTTATTAATTGAACATGTATATTAAATAGTAAAATCGTGCTATGTAAAAAATATATGATATGATTAACAATAAAAATAAAATTACCAAATTTTGTTTTCTATATTTAAAATATAAAAAATTTTAATTTGATAACTTTTTATGTAGAATACAAATATATTTTATTTTGAAATTTATTATAAAAATATAATTATTAAAATATTTGTGTAGAAAAATATCAAAAAATGATATTATTTTAAAATATATTAATAAAGAATAATGTTAAAACATATGAAAAATATGAAAGACAAGGGTATAAAAAAATCATTTCATAAATGATGATGGAATATGACATAAGGATTTCACCATTTGATATAATTGTTATTTTTAGGGAATGAACACAATTGTTATTTCATAATGCCTAACAAATATTTTTTTTCTTATCATTTATTTTTATCATACCAAACATAACATTAATGTATTCTCTATTTGATGTGCAAAAAAAAAAAGAAAAATTCAATTTTTCATGTTTATAATTATGTTTTCTACCATCAAGAATGATTTTTTACCCTTTGCTTCTTTAGTTTAAAAGATGTATTTTATTTAAGAAAATATCATTTACTTAAATAGCATGAGCAGAGCTAGATACAAGCACTTGTTCACACTTCATTTTTTCCAACTTTGATATTATTGTGTTAATTTTATGATATATAAATAGAATTTTAAATTAAATTAATTTAGGGCATCCACTTAATTATTTCATATTTAGACTCATTAATTTATTTATACCAAAAAATTTTTAAAATTGACATTATTTAAGAAAACATTTCAATTAAGAAGAGTAATTTCTTATTTGAATACAATTAATAAATTATAACTACTATATTTTTTTTCATAAAGGTTTAAAAAAATATTTTAGATGCGTTACCCTGTTATTACGTTTGGATTTAAATTATTTATGCAATATTAAATTATCAAAGTTTAATTACTCTCACAATAAATTATTATTTTCACTCAAATAATTAATTGCACTACTTAAAATTATTTCTATATTAGTTATATGCACATATGTTAATAGAATTACATAAATTTCACATTTTTATACAGACTTCTATGAGCTACTTTTATCTCACCTTTTTAATTTATTTTTTTAATATAATTATTTTTTGGTAACTTAGGATACTATTTTTCCTTCTAGGAATTATTATTATTATTGCACGCCTCTTACTGTCTTTTATATTTTTTATTACAATTTCATATATATTAATAATATATTATTTTATGATATTTTAAAAGTATTTTATATATAAATATCCTCTTTCTCTGATGTTTGAATTCTAGATCTAACATTAGTAAGAGGGAAAACAACTTTTTTAATATAAAGAATGTTGCTTTTAACCTCATTCACCGTGCTTAACATTAAATAAATAAGATATTTTAATTATTTAAATATTTTATAAGTATAAATAGAAATGAAGAAGATTATTGGTGTGTTTTAATCAAATCCAATTTTCTTTAAGCGAAAAGATTCTAGATTTGACAAATTATGCAAATAGTAACAAAATTATGGCTATAATCTACATAAGTTGGTTTCACTAGTATTTAATATATTATCAAATTTGATCATTGAGATATCATCATGTGGTATAACTTAAAAAATTATCAACCTAATGTGTGTTTAAATTTAATAATATATCAATATATTATTGTATCAATGGTGCACTATGAACTCTCTTATAATTGATAAAAATACTATAATCCTAATTGAACAATGTTAAAGAGACAATATTAAAACATAGATTAAATGAAAAGATATGAAACACCTAATAAATTCATTTGTAGTAAATGGTGTATGTAAATCACGATATGAGTTATGATCTAAATTGAGAATTGCCTTGATCACGAACTCTTAATATGAATTACTACTCCTATCAACCTTATTTATGAAGTAATATTTCAGGAGTAACTTTTTCATTGATGGAGATTTAATAAAATCATTTAAAATTTAGAAATAATAATTCTTATTTATATATTATAACAGTTAGTAAGATAACTTATCAGTAACAATTATTTGTTATTATATTAGTGGGTTAGATTATTATTTGGATTCAAATTGATTAACCACTTTAAAATTGGAGCAGATTTTTTACATTTTATTTATTATTGAATTGATAAGTCTAAAATAAAATTTTAATTGTTGCTATCTCTTTATGTTATGTTATGTGAGTAATAATAATAGAAAGAGTACTTTAAACATATATATTAATTGTGGGACGCGGTTAACCTTTGTGTGTCCAACCGAAGGAAGCCTCTGATGTCATATCATAATTCTAATAGATCACTCGTGCGGCCAATTCAGAAATGGACTCCTGTGGCGACGAGCAAGTTCACACGATCTCATAAGTAAACTTTTTCAATTATTGAATTCTTCTCCTCTTTTTCATTTTAATTAAGGTCATCACCCACCGTCAAAGAGTACCATTATATATACATTTTCTCGGGAGTCTGCAGCTATGAGGAAAAGTTTGAGTTTAAAATTCTAATATTATATTCAAAGTTCAAATAATATTTTTTTAAAAAATTTTTTATGTCTGTATATAAAAAATGGAAATTCTACTGCTAATATACTGTACCATCACTTACTTTCCGCTGTGTCTTCAGAACTCTTTGTGCCAATAAAAATCAGTCTTGTAATTTTAAAAAAATACAAAATTAAAAAAAATAATCCCGTTTTTCTGCCTCCTCAATTTTTCTTCTACTGAGCAAAACCCAAATATCAAATTCTTCTACCAATTTAGCCTCACAATTAGCAAGCATATTAAGGCAAATTACTGCTGCTAACAAAAGATCGGTTTCATATCTATATTCTTAGAAATATTATATTCATGTCATTTAAAAATTAACGTAATTATATATACACTTAATATATACATTCACTCCTTTATTCTTTAAAAGTAATGAAAATAAGTATAGTTAAAATAAAGATGAAGAGAGGTAATATATAAAAAAATTAAAATATATTTCTAAAAATAAGAGGAAGGTAAACATAATTACACCGAAGAAAAATAATACAATATAAATATATATTTATGCACTTTTAACTGTATTATTATTATTAATTTTTTTTATCTAATTATTTGATATTCAGCAAGTTTCATTGAGTTGCTGACTAATTCAAATTCAAATCACGTTAGATTCAATATGAACAGAACTCTTCCAATACTATCTGTTCCATTCACAAATTCGAATTCGAAACTTTACTTAAGATATACCGAATTCCTTCCACTCGATGGTCATCGGTAACTGTATTATTATTTGATGCGCAACTTTCATGCAGCGGAAAAAAAGTTTTCCCTTCATAACACTCGCAGTATTTCTCAAACATTGTGGGCTCATTGCTTTGATTATTAATAAAATTGCAGAAGAGTCAACCAAGCTACCATAATAGTCTTCCAAAGACAATGAAAAGGTCCCGCAAAAAACGCGTAGACAAAACGCAAAACCTTTAATTAAAATTATTTTCCTACCATCTTCTCAAATAATTATCAGGGGCCTTGTACCAGAACAAAACGACTAGAACGTTGTTTACTTTGACGGAGCCTTTTCACACGCAACATTTGAGTCTCTGAATTCTCATTCATATCCCACTTTTCTTTCTAAATCTTCCTTCTCTGCACTTTCAGACTCCTTGCAATGCCAAATCCTGCTAAATTTGGACTTTAAGCACTGAGGGCACAGAACGGTACGGTCATGTTCATTCATGGGTCTTGAACTACCTCAGACAACCCTAAGTTTCATCAATTGTTCTGGCTTTCGTTGTATGCGTGTCTCTGGAAATAGATTCCAATGAGAATTCAATTAGCTACATCGCTTTCTTTCATATTCTGCTATTGGGCATGCCTTGGTATACACATCTCTCTGCTGTCAGGTCAATGTCTTGATGACCAGAGATCATTGCTGCTCGAGCTGAAGAACAACCTGACATTCCACCCGGTGAATTCCACTAAATTGGTGTTGTGGAATCAAAATGTTGAAGCTGATTGCTGCAAGTGGAAAGGTGTATCATGTGACAAGGAAGGGCATGTTACGGATCTTGACTTGAGCGGGGAATACATCACTAGTGAGCTTAGAAGTTCAAGCACTTTGTTTAGCCTAAAAGAATTACAGAATCTGAATTTGGCGTATAACAAATTCAATTCCGTGATCCCTTCAGGATTTCAGAAGCTCACAAACTTGAGCTATCTGAATTTGTCGAACGCTGGCTTTGTGGGGCAAATACCAATGGAGCTTTCTCACTTGACAAGGTTGGTCGTTCTTGATATTTCTACTTCTTTTTACTTGGGAGAATCAGAATTGAAACTTGAGAATCCCAATCTAGCGATGTTTGTTCAGAACCTTACAGAAGTCAAGGAACTTTATCTGGATGGTATAAATATATCAGACAAGGGAAATAGATGGTGTCATGCTTTGTCATCTTCGCTGCCTGATCTACAAGTTATAAGCATGTCAAGCTGTAACCTCTCGGGCCCCATTGATTCATCACTACAAACACTAAAAAAGCTCTCTGTCATTCATCTGGACCACAACAATTTGTCATCCCCGGTGCCACAATTCCTTTCTGGATTCTCAAATTTGACCCTTTTGCATCTCAGTTCTAGTGGTTTGACTGGACTGTTTCCGCAAGATATCTTCCAGGTACAAACGCTTACTTCTCTTGACATATCATACAACATTGATCTTAATGGTTATTTGTCAAAATTCCCCCAGAATGGATCTTTGCAGAGATTGATAGTAAGTTATACAAATTTTTCTGGAGAGTTACCAAATTCAATGGGTGACTTGAAGAATTTGTCGAGATTGGAATGTTCTAAGTGCCACTTTAATGGAGCACTTCCAGATTCAATGTCAAAACTCACAGAGCTCACTTATTTGGATTTGTCATTTAACAACTTCACAGGTCCAATCCCTTCATTTGCTATGGCCAAGAAATTAACTGATATAGACGTCTCTTTTAATAATTTAAGTGGGGCCATTCCATCTGCTCACTTTGCAGGACTAGAACATCTCGTTGGCATTAACCTGCAGCATAATTCCTTTAATGGAAGCATACCTCCATCAATATTCACACTTCCATCGCTGCAGAAGATTCAACTTTCATTCAACCAGTTTGATGGAGAATTGAATGAGGCTTCAATCTTGTCCAACTCGGCATTAGACACCATAGATTTTAGCAGCAACAGTTTAAATGGGCCTATTCCTACATCTGTCTTTCATCTCAGGAGACTTCGTATTCTCCAACTCTCATCAAACAAGTTCAATGGCAAGATCCATCTTGGCATTATTCAGAGCCTTAAAAATCTAACTACACTGGACCTATCATACAACAACTTGTCAATTGATGCAAATGTTTCAGATGCTCACCTACACTCCTTTCCCAACTTGACCACTCTAAAGTTGATTTCCTGTGAGTTGAGGTTATTCCCTGATTTCTTGAAAAGTCAGTCCAAGCTAACTACTCTAGACCTCTCAAACAACCAGATTCAAGGAAGCGTACCTAATTGGATTTGGAAACATGGTTTTCTCACCTACCTGAATCTCTCTCACAACTTGCTGATGGGGTTGCAAGAGCCTTTGCAGAATGTTGATTCCAATTTGCTTGTCTTAGACCTTCACTCCAACAAAATCCCAGGGCAAATTCCTGTCTTCCCTCAATATGTCACCTACTTGGACTACTCAAGGAATAAATTCAACTCTCTCATTCCAGACAATACAGCTAACAATCTTTCTTTCCTAATTTTCCTCTCTCTTTCAGATAATCATCTCCAAGGAAGCATCCCACATTCCTTTTGCGACGCTTCATCTCTTGCAGTACTTGATCTTTCTCACAATAAATTAAATGGAAGAATTCCTAAATGTTTGACAGAAAGTGAAACTCTTAGGGTATTAAATCTGGGATATAACATGCTCAGTGGCAATATTCCTGATACATTTTCAGATTCATGTGTTTTAAGGACTCTAGATCTCCATGGAAATCTGTTAGGTGGCACATTACCAAAGTCTCTCGCCAATTGCACAAAATTAGAGGTGTTAGACCTTGGGAGAAATCAGATTGATGATGTCTTCCCATGCTTGTTAAAGAATAAATCAGCACTCCGGGTCATGGTTTTACGGGAAAATAAATTTAAAGGACCCATTGGATGTCCAAAAATCAACAGTTCCTGGCAGATGCTTCAAATTGTAGATTTGGCTCTCAACAATTTTAGTGGCAAGCTACCAGGAAAATCTTTCACCACATGGAAAGCAATGATGCCTGATGAATATCAAGATGTATCACATCTCAGTCATATCCAATTTCCAGTCCTCCAATATGGTCGTGGAGTATACTACCAGGATTCAGTGACAGTTACTTTTAAAGGCATGCAGATGGAGTTGGTTAAAATTCTAACTCTCTTCACATCCATTGACTTCTCATCCAACCATATTCAAGGGCGAATCCCTGAAGAGCTAATGAATTTCAAGCGACTCTATGTTCTCAACTTATCTCATAATTCTCTCGCTGGCCAAGTTCCATCATCTATAGGTAATCTGAAGGAGCTTGAGTCTTTGGACCTGTCATACAACTCTTTGTTTGGAGAAATTCCAGGACAGCTTGCAAATTTAAGTTTTCTTTCATCCCTGAACCTCTCCTTTAATAATCTGGCAGGAAAAATACCTATAGGTACCCAAATTCAAACATTTGAAGCAGATTCCTTCCTTGGTAATGGATTATGTGGGGCACCTTTGCCTAAACTCTGTGGGCAAAATGAAGGTAGAAGTCCATCAGAAGTCTCATATACAACTAAATTTGATTGGGAGTTTGTCTTGGCTGGTGTCGGTTTTGGGATTGGAGCAGGCTTGGTTGTTGCTTCATTGATGTTTTGGGAGAGAGCAAGAAAATGGAGCAACAAAAATATTGACAAAATTCTTCTGATGACTCTTCCGATATTTGGGTTCATTTACACACCTCACGATGAGGAGGATGAGGACGATGCAGATGATCTGAACTCAGAGATGGAAGAGGAAAATGATTATGATAGAGATGAATGTATTACAGATTGTCTTATGTTTCAAGGGCGATATTGTGTTTACTGTTCCAAGCTTGACTTCAGTAGAAAGAAGGTCATTCATGATCCAAGGTGCTCATGCCATGACTCACCACCTGTTTCAACATCTACTTCTTCTTCAGCATCTTTTTCGTCTTAGTCATTTCCAAGATGAACACATGCTCTCGCTTTTCGGTTGTCTTTTCATTTTTTTCCCATCCATTTTGTTTCTTCTGTATTTGTACCTATATATGTTGTACATACACCCAAAATTATCGCAAGATGAAACAATGAGAGAAACTGAGAAAGCAATATTGCCCGTTTGATTTTTGAACGTGCTTTTCTGGCATTCTTAGAATAAAGTTTTTACATAATAACGTCAAGAATTCATTGCGGACTTTTGTCGAACATGTGGAGGCCCCTCCACCCTTCCACGGTAATGCTTACACAACTGAGTTTTCCATATATATCAACAATTGCACTATATCCCATTTCAGCTTTGATGGGGAAATGGTACGAAAACAACTCCCATGTTCATTCAGAACTAGGCCCCTTTAGTTCAATCACTGTTTCTGTAAGCTTTCCGTGATTGGATATACATGTGCATAAACAATTGCACCCATGTCCTCTTCTTGATTTGGTTTGAAGATGGTAAGAAAATAACAACATTGCTCATTCAGGACTTTCATCGAACTCTGGAGATCCGTCCAATTCATTGAGAGCATTTTCAGGATTTCCTTCGAAGGGGTTATGATAGCAAATCAACTGCTAAATGTTCAAAATTCAGTTTTTGATAAAATAGGGCCATTTGCAGCCTTCGTTTCGATTGTTAGTTTGAGGAATCGGGTCAGATCGAATCAAAAATATATTCAAACTCAATTCATTAAGATTTATTTTTAAACGAGTTTCTTTTAATTGATTTGATTTAATTTGTAAGTTCGCTGAATTAGCTTGTGGGTCAGCATTTTTTTTCCTCTTAATTTTAATATATATATATATATATATATATATATATATATATATATATATATATATATATATATATATATATATGTTTATAAATTTTTTATATTTATTAATTTTATTATTTATATTTATTTTTATTATATCTAATTTTTGAATATTTATTTTTAAATTTTTAACAATTAAATTATATTTTATATTAAATTATAATGTAAAAACAATTAATAAATTATTTTTTAAATATAAATATCATTTAAATTATTAAATATAAATTTTTTTAAAAAATAATTTAATTTGTTTAAACTTGCACAAACCAAATTTTTTAGGTTTGTTTCTTAATAAAATTTTTTAATTTGATCTATAAAAATTTCACGAATCCATCCATTTAACCTGCGAATTTCCGCCCATTAGATACCCTTATTGTTAGTTTTTGACCCTGAACAACAATGCCTTAATCAACAGAGAGAATAAGAAAAACAAATTTAAGATTTAGGAGCATTTGAATGAAGGTACGTACACGATGATTTTAGAATCCTTGTCAAATAATTATTAAGTATATATTTGATAACATTAAAATATTTGATATTAAAATTAAGCATTAAATTTTAAGTACTGAATCTACTAATTATTAATTCAGCGGTGTTATGCGTCCCGAGGGAAAGCACTTAAAATTTTATATAGTTTCAATCATTCTCCTTAATTATAATCTAAAAATTTTTAACATATAATATTTTTAATTATTAAACCCTAAATTGAAGTGCTAAATTTATTAAGTAATGAATTTAGATTGTTTGAATAATTTCTTATTTTAAATACTAATTTAGTTATTAGTTAAAATTTTACCACAAAATATTAAAATTTTGTATAATTTTAAACTTATTCTTATTATGATTATACTTCTAAAAATTTTATATCCAAAATCCTTAAATGATGTGATATATCAAATTATTATTTAAAAATAAAATTGATTGTCTTGATCTAATAAAATCTCAATAAAATTAAAATACTTATTGAATGTGTTCAATTAAATAATTACGACTATATGAATTAGTATATTTTCACTAAATTTAATATTTTGTCCCAATAAATCAAATAAATAGAATTTAATTTTAACCATAAAACTATTGAAATTAGAGTGGTGCTACGGGTGCCGAAAAAGGGATTTTGAATTAAGCACCAAAATATAAATATCAAAATCTCACCATCCATTCAATCAAGAAATCACATTCATTGTTACATCTTATGATCGCAATTTATTGAGAGCTTGCTTTCATTCTTCAAGGTCAGGTCATATAACATTTTTCTTGAAGTTAAGTTTTAAATTAGTGTTTCTAAACATACCACCCCTGAATTTCTTCTTAATTTAATAATAAACATCAAATTAGTATTTTCAAACACTTTATAATATAAATGTTAATAACATAATCAATTATTATTAAGGCGTAAATTGAATGGATAGCATTTTATCTTTAGCGAATCTTATCTTCTAGCAAGCATGAGCTCGAATCCTAAGCTAGTGCTTGTTGAGGGGGAAAATAATTTTAATGATAGGATAAACTAAACCTTCTCTAAAATTTAACTTTAGGCAGATTCTACGGTACTCCAAGGATTTTGAAACCCTAGATAACATGGACAAATAATAGATGTCAGATCTTAAATTTTTCATTGTAGCCATCGTCATAAACAAAGCATTTCTGTTGGTGGGGGAAAACTCAAAAATAATCTTTCTAATTACTAAAATGGCATATTGACCCCTAAAATGGAAATCCTTGTGGACTAGTTTCTGTTAAATGGTGAATCACATGGTAAATGTAAAGGGTTTGCGTGGATTGGCAATGGTGGCTGATTGATGAGCACCCATCGCAATGCCTCATTAGAATGCCCATTGTCGAATCGAGGTGAAGGAGGTGATTATGGAAGGTGGCTTATAGATGGCAGGTAAATGTCTCAAAATCTTGGTATGGTGTCGATTTTGGATCAGATGTGGAGGAGCTCTATTTGCATTCAATTTCTCATGGTTTATGCAGGATTATTATAGATGACCATACCAGAACATCCTTGGATAGGGATGCAATTGATAGTGAGGGTGAACAACACAGGATTGGTATGTCTCTCTGGTGGAAAATATAAATTAGTTTAGTAATTGCATCCATTATAATGCGAAGAAATGGTTTGATATATGTATTATTAAGTCAATCATTGGAGTCTCTTTTTTTATGTATAAATAATTCCATGTAAAATGAATTCATCTATCAAGTATCTACATAAGGGTTAATTTTTTTATATTCAAATCTTGCACTTGACGCTATGGATTCCATTGATCATGATATAGCCTACTGTTAGAATAATGCTTTCAAATAATATGAAGCAATAACAAAGTGAAGCTCATTTGCTTCACACTCATCAGTTGCAAGATATGATCAAATTACAGAGACTTGTGGTGCAAATCCATTATTCCTCATATGAGCATCCTGGTGTTGGCAACAAAGATGAGGTTGCCAATCAAACT
Source organism: Sindora glabra (assembly GCA_020226215.1). Classification (NCBI taxonomy): domain Eukaryota; kingdom Viridiplantae; phylum Streptophyta; class Magnoliopsida; order Fabales; family Fabaceae; genus Sindora; species Sindora glabra. Next base: position 27,028 of record JAIUCU010000230.1, read on the forward strand.
TTAACCTATAAAACCTACTAAAAAATTTATGTAACCCAGCTGAATTGTGAGAATTATTCCTCAAAGGAGCTAAATTTAACTACCCTATTGTTTAGGGAGAAATTTTGAGATATCTGAGTTAAGAAAAATGCTCTGCTTATGGAGGAAAAAATGATTTGCTGTGAAGTTTACTGTTTGGTTATTCACTTTAGCTATCTAACATGCATGTTTCTTTATATGTAGGTAATTAATATAGATTGATGAATTCTCATTGCCTTACAACTATTCATAACTCAGTAATATCATATCTTATGCAAGTCAATCTGCTGTCTACTGCATTTCAACTTCTATGTTTTTTGATGACCTCTGTATTGTAAGAATATTATATGCAATGAAGGAGATTCAATACTAAAATAGTAAAAGTTTGAAAGCTTGCAATTCTATATAACATGTTTCTGATTTGCACTTCTCTCTAATATGAAACACATATATGCGTTTTGTTAAACCATTAGGTTATGTTTTGTTGTTTATTATCAGCATTAATGTTTATTGAGATAATTGATAGTGCCAAGCAACAAAATCAATCTAAAGCATTCCAAATTGCAATGCAACTGCCATTCTACTAACAGGAGAAGGCTTGGTTTGTAAACTTATTTGTCATATTTTAAATTTATCTGGTATGCCTCATATGCTTATATCACTTCTTTGTCAATAAGTCCTTATGGCTAGCTTTAATGGGAGAGCACAATGAGTTATATTATCCTCATTTCCTAATACTACACCTTTTATTGTAACATCTAATTTCGACGACACTAATGAGAAAGTAAAGATAGCAGTTGTTCAACAAAGATGACATTTTACCCCTTTAGCATGCAAAAGTTCATGAAACATGAATAAGGCAGCAGATAATAATAATTATTTTATTAAGTAATTACAAGAATGAATATAGGAAAGAAGAATATTATGTGAGTTACAAATATAACATGTAGTTAAATAATTCAGTTAAATAAAATTAATAGTTTGTTCATAATATTTTATAATAAAATAAATCACATAGTTATTAGCATAAATAATAATTATTATCTTAAATACAATAGTAAATAACAATTATTTTTTAATAATAATAGTAATATACATGAAGAAGAAGAGAAATAATATATGAGTTTTAAAATAATATAAGAGTTAAAAATATTATATATAATAAAATAATTAAATTAAATGAAATTAATAATTTATTTATAATATTTTATAACAATAAAATACATAATTATTACCTTGAATAATAATTATTAATTTAAATATAATATCAAATAATAATTATTATTTTTTTGAATAATAATAAAAACAAGCATAGGATAGTATTAAGTTATAAAATAATATAAGAAAGGCATTGTTGTATTTTGTTGTTTTGTAAGTTTCATACTCTGTTTAGAGCTCGTTTGCTTTGGAGAAAAGTAATCGACTTCTGATTAAGTGAAAAATTCTTAGGTTATAGATAAGTTACTAATTTTTAAAATGAAGAAAATAATACCTTTGAGAAATTATTTTACTTTTCACAAATCATAAAAAATTTCATATTCACATCTTTCAAAAACTTCCTTATTTGTCATAGAAATATAAAAAAAGTATTTAATTTAATTAATGATCCCTTTAATATTTTATTTTTAAAAAATTATAACAGATATAATTTATTAATTATAAATAATAAATATGTCTATTTAAGAATAATTATTAGTTACATAAAATAAAATTATTTTATTAATTATATAATAAATAAAATAAGTATTATATAAAATTTTATCTTCATTTCGTAATTCTATATGACTATACCTTTGTTATAGCATCTAATTTCGATGAGTTTGATGAGAAAGCAAAGACAACAGTTGTTCAACAGAGATGGCAGTTTTTTGAAAGCATGGCCATTCTTACACTTTTACCTAAGTGATTTTAACTATTACAATTCTTTATTTACTACAACATTAGACAGGTGGGCGAATAGCATCTTGCCACATGTTCAGGGTTCGAAACCCACGACTCTCAAAGATACCATAACCTTCACCCAATTATTTATAATTCATCCTCTTGATTTTCAAAAATGGATTAAACTTCCCTCATGATTAACGTTGACTGACATCGTCAAGGGTACATTGCAAAATTTCTTAAAAATCCTTTTGTAACTTGTTTCAAGAAGATTCCCTCATTCAGCCTATCATTTGATGCAAAAGCCTATACTTTGAGACTCTCTTCTTCCTTTTCAACTCCGTACTAATTTTGCTTTTTGAAGAAAAATTGTTGGTGGATTTTTCATTCTTGAATTTCACTTAATTTCCTTTTTGATTTGTTTTGGATGTATAAAAGCATACATTGCATTGGCATCGGAGAAATCACATCCTATGGATGGCACTGGTTAAGGTAGTGGCTTCTGCTCTAGAGTAGCTTTTTGTTTGCATCCTCCCATTGCGTATAATTTGGATCCAAAATCTTCAGCTTTTTTTTTATTGAAAACTCAAGATTCGACGCATAAATTTTAATTTTTTTTTCTAATAGGGTTCTAAAGATTTGTAAACTCAAGGCTTCAAATGAGGAGGTTCTTTGGCAATTTAGTGCTGGTGTGTATTGTCTAGCTTCCCTTAGCACAAACACAGTTAGAAGAATGGCTATGGTGGCTTCTCCCAATGTCAATTCTAATGATGATTTCATTGCTAATTGTACGGCTGAATTTGTTAGAAAATGTTAAAAATACCAAGTTAAGAGAGGTACTGGCAAGTGTTTCACAAAATCTTAGATTTATTTTTTCTTTTCTCTCCCTTAAATCTTTGATCCTCAATCTTTGGCAATCACAAATTCAGAATGCATTAGTAAGAGCATTAGGTTAAATTAGTAAAGCGACTTTGCTTTCTACATGTTTAACATCTGAATTATTTATCATTTTAAGTTCATATTGGTGTTGCTTCGTTATTGATATTAAGGAATGCTCACAACTAATATAATAATCCTAGAATTTTCTCTTGTTGACTTCCTATGAGTATCTACTCAATTTTTTTGTATTAGTTGCTTGAAGTCATAGTTATTTTTTTTCAATGTTTTGTAATTGTAATTTACCATCATAATGTTGTAGTTTTTTCCATCAATTTTTTTATTGTGGTTTTGTTATGATTGTTATCACAATTTTTCTTTTTAATTTTTAATTTTTTTATGATAATTATTATATTTGAGTTGAATAGAAAGTAGAATTATAAGTTTTTATATATTATTATGTTTATATTTTGAATTTTCTTATTCTAATAATTTGTGAGTTTGTTGTCGGTTTGATGATTTGGTCCTTAAGTAAAATACAATCAGTGGTGGGATTTTCTTTTATGTTTAAATTGGATGAGTTTCATGAATGTTTTGATTTCTTTTTAAATATTATAATAGATTATCACATATTTACATAACAATTTAAATGGAGATTTTTGTTTATAATAGATTAGTATATATTTAATAAAAATATTAAAATGGATTTTTCATAAATTTAAATAATAAAAATGATATAATGAGTTATCCTTTTTAATTGATAATAACTTATTTATTAAAATAAACTTATGAAAAAATAACAAATAAATAAAATATCACACCTTTCACATTATTATTATTTTTTTAAAAAAATATAATTATTAAAGAGTTATAAAATAATGATATGAAATATCATAAGAAAAATAAATAAAGCCTATACTTTTAATTAATATTTGAAAGGTTTAAATATTAGTTTGTACCAAGGGTAGTTATATTAAATTTTTTATAGTATTGGTGACATCATCATTTTAATAGAAAATTGTAACGAAGGCTGATGTCGGGAGTAAATTGTCATATAAAAATTAATACAAAGGATAAGTATATAAAGTTTTGAAAATTGGGGAGAAGGGAATGTAATTAAACTGAACTTTATGATATGTGAACATAATTTACCTTTAATATATATACGCAAGATTGCCTCCCCTTATTATCATTTTACATTTACTAATAAAAATAGGACTAGACTATAATACCTACCACTATTCCAAAGCAACTCACTCCAATATGTTGGCTGAATACTAGTGTTACACCTTTTTAAAATTATAATAAATTAGAACTTATTATGTAAAAAAGAAATATATTGAGATTATCAGTAAATTTGGATAAATTAAAAATTTTACATGCAAATATGGAATAAAATAAAACTAATACATTAATGTATATCGAAGTATTAATTTCATAAGAATTTGATGAGAAAAATAATCAAAATTATAAAGTATAAAGCTTTGAATTATTATAAGAAAGTATGGAAGAGATTTAAGAATTAATTTTCAAGATACCTTTGGTTACTATTGGCTAAAAGTTAGTCAATCCATTTTTTTCCCTGAAAATTTCCTAACTTCCTTCATTCTCTTCATCTCTCCTCCTCTTTTCATCTAATTTGACAAGGCAAGGTGTACATCCCCTTATATTTCTTCATTTAACTAAGGCAAAAACATTTATTTCATTATGAATCCTTTTTATTCTTCTTAATTAACGAGGAATTTGGTATTTTTTTTATTTCTATTAAGAGTCTCCCTAACTTTAGAATGCCTAAATTTTGATGTATTTAGGGTTGAGAAGTCCCTAATCTAGCATCCTAGTAATATTTTCCATACAAGGTGAGTAATTAATCTCATTTAGATTCATTGATTTATTAAGAATTTGTTGTTTATTTGTACATATTGAAAGTAATGTGAAAATGTGAGAATATAATGATCATAATGATTTGATTAAGCTAAATGATGAATAAGGCTTATGCGAAGTGTTAAATAGGTGTATTTATTGTTAAAAAGTGGTTTGATGATAGAATAAATGAGTATTTATAGTATTGAAAAATGGAAAACTCACTTGAAAATTGTATTATCTTCATGGGTGAAGCCCCTCGCAAAAGGCTTCTTAAGCCTGCATTTCACTAGGTTAGGACGCATTTTGCAAAAAGCTTCTTAAGCCTAGATTTCACTAAGTGAGGAAGCACTTCACGAAACACTTCTTTATAATGCTAATGTTACTAGACTTGGTGAAAAGTATTGCAGAGCCTTTCCTTGGGGAAAAAAAATTAAAAATAAGGAAGTAACTCGTGAAGCACTTCATTCATTGCTTCCAAATGTTAGCATAAAGGATGAGGGGCTTCATAAAGCACTTTTCTTACCTTATTTCTACAATTTAAATTCTATTTTGAATTGTCAAAGGTTTAGATCTCTAATAATTATAAAACTAGTCTATATCATGATTAGCATTTAGAAATAAACATTTCATGTGGAATATTTAATATGAGACGAGATATTGAAATGACATGATGCTTGACTTATGCTATGGTTGAACTTGATTATGAAATTGTGAGATAAATTATGATGTGTGGTAAATGACATCTAAGGCAAAAATGACATATAGCCATTTGTGAACATTGAAAGCTTTAGGCTAGTTGTGAAAATAAGAAATGTGAAATGGGGCAATGAGAATATTGTATGATAAAATCCTATTAATACATTTGTGAAGGATACAAAGTTAATTTATAAAGCACAAGGATGAAAAGTTTATGAAGTATATGGACTCAAAAGTCATAAGATAGATATATGTATTTGATTTTTCATTGCTTTATAATATGTAACAAATTGATCCTTGATTCACATTAGTTATCCTTATGAAGCATAAACATGATGAATGGGCTACTTGTGGTATTTCAACACATTTGATGATCTCATGTGATAAGTTTTACAAGAGATGATCTGATTGTTAAGTTAATAATTTGTTGTAATTGTTTTACATGAGATTTTCACTCATTAAGTCTTGAACTTACTTTTTTTTATGTTTTATTATGAAGATCCTGAGGTTAAATCCCCACTACCATCCTCCAAGCTAGATTTTCAAAAGCCTAATGGTTTAATTAATGGTAGCATTGGATATGTTATAAATATGATGTCTTTTGAGCCTTATTTTATATATAGGCTTAGGTAGAAAACTTGACATTGAATCCTTATTTTGGATGAGTTAGAGTTGCTTAACCTTCTCTTGTGAAAGTTTTAAATAACTCTAACTTTCTTACAAATTTGTAAAACCCTTGCTTAAATCTAATACACATCATTTTATTCAATTAATCTATTCCTCCTTCTTCTCTAAGGCACTAGTTAATACTATGATAAGTACATTGGATTAAACTGATGGAAATTAGATAATAAGTTTCTCAGTAGTCATGATTAGATTAAAGTTATGACAATTAACAATTAGATGGATAAACAATAATTGGTTTGGATGATGAAATGATATGATCTATATAGTGATGGAATAAGTAGTGAAGAACTATAATTAAAAAAAGTCACCTTACTTAAATTTTTTTTTTATATTTTAACCTTACAATAAAATAGCATAATTGAAATATTTTATTAATGCATTATTATATAAAAAAATTATTATTGTAGTTATTATTAATATTATGTTAGAATATTAATAATTAATTTGTGAAAATAATATTAATTTTATTTTTAATAATAATAGATTACTTGTAGTAATTATTTATTTTTTACATAAAAAATTTTGTCACAAAATTTAAAAAGAAAAAATTAAATTAAAATAAAAATTTTTACACTAGAAAAATTATATCATATTTTTTAGTACATAGACATGCATAAAACAATTAGTAATTACATAGATTACATTAATATTTACATTTAATCCATTATTGATAATAATTAAAATAAAAAACATTACAGGTGAATAATAACTAAATTTTCAATAGGTTGACCTAATAAGACAAATGTGGAATACAGTCTAATAATCTTTTTTTCATTTTTTTTATTTATGGAAAAATATTGAAAAGGAAAAAGTTTAAAATAATTTTTTATTATTTGGATGCTATGAAAAATTAGATGAAAAAAAATTAAAAAAGTATATTGAGAATCATTAAAAAAAATCTTATCAAATAAGAGTAAAAAAAAAAGAATAAAAAATTTTACAATTTAAAAATTGTCCTTTCTTAAATTTATTTAAAATTTTATTAATTTATGATAAGAGAAATTTTATTATTTAATAAATTATTTTTATTTTTTATTTTTATTTTTTAAAAAATAAAAAAATATATATTTATCATTTTCTTTCCTCCTATTTTCTATATATCTAAACAAGTAAAAAGATAATTTTTTTATATATTTTCTTTTAACCTATTTTTACTATAAGAAAAAAGGCTATTAGTGACAAAGAGGGATCAATCCATTGCTAATAGCCTTTTTTCTATCACAAAATTTAATTTTGTAAAAGAAAAAATCCTTTGCTAATCCTAGCTAAAAGTAAGCTCATTAATGGTTGCAATAAAGATGACTTTCCCTAATTAATTTTAGTGACGGAGAAGAACCCCTTATAAAAAATGGTTTAATTATCACTAATTGTTTAAAATAAGGGCCATTGCTAAAAAAAATTGTAAGACAATAGTGAGGGATGGTTCCCTTGCTAATTTTTTCATAATAGATGCTTCCTTTATTTTGGCAAGGGATTATCTCTCGATAAATCCATCACTAAAATTTTATTAAAGGATATATCCATTGCAAGATTCCTTGCTAAATATTTAGAGATAAACTTGCCCTTTACAATTCCATCACCAATTGATTGCTTTGTCAACTAGAGCATTTTGTTTGAAACAAAACACCTTTGTTTTCATGCTATAATTAATTGACAAGAAAAAAACAAAAACCTTATTAAGAGTAATTGAAAGGATCTAAACTAAGTAAAGCCCTTATTGCATCCTTGTTTATTGAATAACACATAAATACTTAAAAAAATACTAAAAACACCAATTCAAATTAGGGGGACTATATATACAGAATAGTAAATCAAGTTGTGTCATTAAGCATCATTATTAAACAACCAAATCATCCAAAGTAAATTTCAAAGAGGCTATACATAATTTAAATATGAGTGCATAAAATATGTAGGTTTTTGAAACGTTCTGCCTCAAATCATGCATTTCAGGAGTCATTATTGGAAAAAGGATTATTGGAAGGCAGTGCATTAGAGCTTTAGGTGTTTATAAGAACTAACAATGTTGATAAGAATTAGGCAACATGTTCCTATAGTTGATCCATTTGCTACTCAAATTGAATTTGATGTTTTGCTACTTAACCCACCTTTTAATTCACAATCTCTTTTATCATAGCCTAAAACAAGGGAGATGTAACAATATTCTTAACATTAATTTAAGGTTAGTTATTCTACGATAAGTACTAGATGATCCTACTTGCTTTGTAGCTAAAGTTACAGCCTTTGATCCAAGCTTATAAAGGATTCTTTTTTTAAACCCACTGATTACCCTATAGAAAAATGTTGCATCATCTTCTTCAATTATTTCTAGTAATGTACTCTTAGTTCCATTATCTCCTTCCTTGCTATTAGTTTCAACACTTGATAAAAACTTTCCAAATTTCCTCTTATGCAATTCATCATATTTTTCATGTTAACCAAATAACTTTATTTATTAGCAAATAACTTTTACATAAATAAAAGCAAATGTATTTACCAAAAAATACATGTTTGACAAGCAAAATTAAATATGGCAATAATCAACTGATATATGGAAAACAATGACATTTTTATGCAGAGGAAAAAATGATATGTTAATAAGAAATAGACAACGTAAATAATGTTCTTTACCTTTTAGGCAAATCTTGGCTTCATGGTAAAATACACATATGCTTAAAAGTAATTATTCACACTAATCCCTATGTAATCTAGCATTAATTCACAACTATCTAATAATGTTGAAAATCAACATACTGTCTTAAAGTTAGTTAGTTACATAGGAATCATACATAAAAATAGTCTTAGGTTTTCATAAGCATAACTTTTAGAATTTCTAAGTTAAACAAAGTTTAAAAAAATAAGAAACTAACCTATGTTATCCAAGAATTCTTGCAAAATATTACTCATCACTTTTATAAGTTTTCAAAAAATAGTTTTGATGATGTCAATCTAACCCTAGTTAACGTTTCTTGCGACACATTATAGTGAAAATTGACTAGAGTAAAATGTAATTCAATTTAGATAATAAAAATAAAATTGATATTAGCATGCTTTCTCTTATGTTCAGTCACTAGGATTAACCCTCCTATACATAAGAAAGATCTAAGGTTGCCAAATCAGAATTTTCAGTTTCAAAATTTTGCTAGGATAACTTTTTGAAGCCCTTATCTATTTGCCATATATTAAGCATTGCTTGCTAGTTTGGATCATTTTTCCATTTAGGGGTCTTTTCTTTCTCTCTATGTGCTTTTCTTACCTTGTATAGGAGGTTAGGCAACTATTCTGCACATTTAATCTCATATGCCTCTCAAAGTAAGGGTCAAAATAAGGTCTATCTACTTCAATGACCATTATTTGGTAGGGATTACAAGGACTTTCATTTATGCTAACCTTGATATAATTTGCGGTGGTAGGAAAGGCATAGACACTAGGAAGATCGTCATTTCTATACGGCACTCTATAAGAGGTCTAATAGTGGTAATTAGCTATAAAAGCCCACTTGTAAATGTGTTCCTTCACTTCATCTTTGTCTAAAAATACCCTATTTTCACTTAAGACATGGGCGTCTAATCTTGCTGTAAGATAAAAAATGGTTATGATTGAGCAAAATCAATAAATGCATCAATATCATTTATGAAATCAAAACTCAAACATTTTTCTCCTAGTAGCCATCTAGTGTACATCTAAGCATGCTTTAACCTATCTATGCTTACATTATCCGAGCAAAGATTGCTAGAGCATTTCAAAGTAAAAAAAAGGAAAAAAAATAACCATTGATAAAATAAAATGAGATATGTGAAATTGAGAATGGAGCTGACAATAGTCGCCTAATCTCTTAACAAAGCATTAAACCATTTGTGTCAATCCTACCAAATCTCTTGATCAAATTGAGGCCTGTTGAAAAATTCTCACATAACAATCAAATAATACCAAATTTCTACATCATAAAAGTTCAAATTAAGGTAACACTAAAAGTTTTTCATATATTTATTTATAGTAAGCCTAGGAACAATAAGGGGTCTAGAAAGACAAACCAAGACACAATATATACTTAGCTTACATGAGAAAAAAAAGGAAATATGTTTAGACAAGAATATAGCATAATGTCATAATCAATAGAAAGAATTTTCTTAGTTGATAATTCTACATGTCTTATTGTTTAGATTGGAAATGAAATTATAAACAAATTTTATGATAGGAGGTTTATACTTTTTATTCACTTGGTAACAACACTTAGTGTTTTTTTATTCATAATAATCAATCACCATTTTGATCATGATGTATGTGATTGAAGAAGTTTCAAGATGTTTCCTTTATGCTTAGTTGAAAAAAAAAGTACAAGGTGTCTAAAATTTTCAATATAACTATAAATTAAATCTTAAAAAAAGATTAATGTAATTTGCCAAATGAAAAAAGTCATTATTTATTTAAAGATGAATTATGAAATAAAGACTAAGAATAATGAGTATTCTAAGAAATCAAAATTAAGAGACTAAATGTATTTATTTGATGAAGATGAATTGCATAGAGTATGGTGGTTACTTTGGTTTGTTACTAAGCTTGACACAAGAAACATAGATTTTAGCTAAAAGCACATTATAAGTTTTCACAATATTATAAAAGGAATCTTTAATTTTATTTTTCTTAAGGATCCAATCTATATTAGTTTATAGTCTAAAGGAAATGTCAAAGCTTATAGATTTATAAGTTTGAGTGCTAACAAACCTAAATTAAGGGACCAAGACTAATTAATGATTACCTTTAATGAATCAAAACTACTAATCCAATGAATTAGCTAAATATAAATTATTGTGACTTTTAGAAAACCCAAATGTTTATCACTAAGACATAGATTTGATGATTAAGAAAACCAATTCAAAGAATTGATGAAATACAACTAATTGTGACTATAAGAAAAACCATTAATTATTTTTTTATTCTTCATTATAGCAATTATTAAACTAATCAAGATACCTTAAAATTTTGCTAACAAGGCAATCCCAAATCTAAAGTTTCTACAAAAGTTAGCCACCCAACACCCTTTATCATTCTTAATAATCCCTTTAGCAATGCTATTTAGGTTATCTAAAGCTAAGCCATCAACATTCAATTTAAACTAGTTTTCAAAAGGTAGCATCTAAGATATCTTTTGCACTAAAAATTTACTTCTTTCCTTCTTGTGAATAATATGAAAAAATTCAACAACTCTAGATAAAGTCAAAGAAGATATGACTTCTCTAGAAAGCTTTTATTTTTTTAAATGGAAAGAAATCCATATTTGTTAGAAATTCCTGTAAAAATACATAAATAGGGCACCTGAATCCTCTAAACTACCCTTCTTTAAAACATTTAATTTAAGCCAATCCTTGAAAGAAGAAGAACTTACAAAATTGAAGTTAAAATTTTTTCACATAATATTGGTAATTAAAAATAGTCAAAATCAATGTTAGTGAGTTTCTGGTTATTGATTATAAAAAAAAGAGTAACCAACATTCATTTGGATTCCTCCCTTAATTAGATTATACATATCCTTATAGCAGACGATAAGTTCTTTAATGAACAATCCCATGGCTTTTGATCTTAAAGCTTAAGCAAATGTTGGGTGCTAATATTTTTGTGTTGTTTTTAGAATCCTTAATAAATGTTGTTTATGGCATTTGAACTTGCCGTTTGAGAGGCAAATTTTGGTAGTTAGTGTGGTTCTCTAGCAAGTTAGCAAAAAATTCAAGAGATTATTCTATAAAAAAATAGAAACATCATTAAATAGCTTCTGCTAAAGAATAGGAACATCACTAAACAACTTCTAGCTAAAGCTTAATATGTTAATGCAAACAACAAACAATCTAAAAAAACCTTTACTTAGGATTCAAACGCACGTAAACTAGATTACACAATATTACTCATAATAACCAAGATTGCAATTGTGGGAACCTAAAAATTAATCAAACAATAATGCAGGAATAAAGCTAAACCTATAGACCTAATGACATTCAACCAAAACTAGTACCATTTTTTAAAGAAATTCAAGCATAAATACAAAATCATTATTGGAAATAACAAAAAAAAGCTTTGAAATTTCTTAGAAACCATTGAGCATTCAAAGGCAAAAATTATAGCAACTTTCTTTAACTTCAAAAGCAAAAAAATGGAAGAAAAATAAGGAAAATTGGCCTTACTAAAGTCCTTTCATTGCAGCTAATTGCTTCCTATTTTTATTGGAACATTGTTGGAAGCCTTCTAAATTGATCGTAGAACTAAATTGTGTAACCCTCCATATGTTTCTCTTTTAATTTAAGGACTATTGTTCCTTAATTATATTTTTTTGTCATTTTTATCTGATAATTCTATTTTCAATATTAGATTCTATTTAATTTTGAAATCAAACACCCTTAATTCAATTCTATTTAAATTCTTGTATTCTATTTGCTTACTGTTTGCATAATTATTCTATTGTGCAAAATTAAATTTCATAACTACTTACATTTACTTCTTCTATTTTTCTTATATAAAGACATAAATAATTTTGTAAGCACAATTTGTAAATTGATGTGAAAGGATTTATTAAGTAAATTACTAAGGGTTCGACTTGATTTGTTACCTTATGCTACAAGTTCTCTTCAAATTAATAAATTTTAATTTTGATTAGCTTTAATAACCATTACTAAACTAAAATCATATAATTTGCCTTATTTTCAATTTAAAGCAACAAGGCCATTGTAGCATGATTCATGTTAGTCAAAAAATAGGCTTTTAGTGATGTCACTACAACATGATCCTATAAGAATGCCATAACTTAAAATTACAAAGTTCTAATATAAAATTATAAAAATTCATAACTTAAACAAAAAGTTAATAACTTTTTCTAGAACAAGTAAATTAAATCTATTTTAAGGAAACTTCCTAGTCCATTTGAAGGATTTACACATCATTTGAATAACAAACACTTGAACAATTACTTATTTAAAGCTTTCACGAGCTTTCTATTAGGAATTGGATTATTGGCCTTCTCTTTCTTGTAAGAAAATAGATCAAGTGATTCTTACTAAGGCAGTAACAATTATTCAGTAATTTCTCAAAAAGAGTTATGTCATTGTAAATATATTTGCATCAACAAAAGCATAAATTATTCATAAAGGTGAAGAAATTCAACAAAATGCCATCAAAATAGGGAATAAACAAGGTAGTAAGAATAATGCAAGTTCATAGAATAAATGAAGTAAAAATGAATAGGGCAATGAGAATAATATTTGAACACATTAATGTAATGTGATGGTTGATTAGCATTTCCTAGAACAATGTGATTATTAGTTGTCAAAATTCATTTTTATATGCATGTGTTATGAATATACACACACACACACTTCATGAACTGCATATTAGTTTCCAAGTATGAATGAAATTCTAAAAATTTGATGGCATGCAATTAGTAACATTTAAAATAAAAATTTATGTTACACAAATCAGACAAGATCTTTTCTCACATGTGTAGGCCTATCAATACCTATGGAGGGGGATAAATTTCCCTATGAAAGAAGCTCTCTAGTATCAAAGGCTATGGAAAAGTAAGGATAATAATTTGAATTTATCATATTTACTCCATGGACTATATATTAGTTTATGAGTATGAATGAAATTATTAAACATTAATAGCAAATAACTAATAACATGAGTTCATAAAGAAACGTATATCTTAGTTAAGCCAAGAGGATAGGCATTTAGGTTGCCTTTATTACTTGTGCTGTCATATGAATTATAAATTGGGGCTAAATGATCCAAAATAATTAAGTTATATTAAGTTCTTAATATTTGATTTATGTCTTAAGAATGATAAATTCTTAAAATTATCCTTATGAAACCTGAATGTTTTATTATTGGAACTTGGAAAGTAAATTATTTTTCATATCCTTTTTACATTCTTTCTTTACATGTTTTACTTCTAACTTTTCAAATCCTTCTTTTTCTAAATCTTCTTTCAAATATGAGATTGATTCCATATCAATTTTCAAAGAATTCAAAGAAAAAATAAAATTTGAGGAAATAAATTAAAAAATTGATGATTAGGATATGTTGAATATACCAAACAAAGAACTTTACTCTTTTCCAAATCACTTTTTCTTTAATAAGTCTAATTATATAATCAAAACTATTTAAAAAATCTCACATATGTTCGAGATAACCTAAACAAGTTATAGCACTTACAGGAACTCTTACTTATGATAGGAGAAAGTTAACGAAGTATGGCTCTCTACCCTTAAGTTTTGGATCTTCTATCATAAGGGACTAGTCAATTCTAATAAGTATCATGTGTTATCCAACCTTAGGGCCTATTAGTGCCCATAAGGAGGGATAAACTCCCCTTTGGAAAGGATCCCACACAAAATGATATCGGAGCTAAAGAACGGCTTTGATACTAGAAAACTTGACCTTACTTGATTTGCATAAGGTTAATTTTTCCCATATGCATGGATAATAATAGGCCTATGCATATGAGAAAATACCTTATCTAATTTGAATAAGGTCAAGTTTTACTTTCCTAAGATAAAAAAGATTTAAAATAAGACTAGAAAGAAGTAAGGAATGCATACAAACTACGAAATAACAAAATAGAATGTAGTAAAGTGCAAATTTTTTTATTCAAAAGTTGAATGCTTATGAAGTAAGGGAGAACTCAAGCTTTTAGAGGAGGATTTCCTATCCTCCTAATTTGTAAATATTCTCCTAAAGAATTAGAATTAATGGCTTCTTTCAAGAATTAGTGCTCTAAAGTTTGAAGATATATGTTGGTATAGTAATTTTGTTCTATCAAAGATGTGATATCTTTAGCTAAAACCTCTTCTCCTTCAATAACATCCCTTTATTTGAAAAATGCTACAATAGTAGGTTTCTTTAGATTTGTAGTTTCCATTTGAAAGGATTTGTGAGGTGGTAACTTAAAAATGTACCTTTGGTTATAATTCATCCCTAAGTGGTTTTGGTGACCATTCTAATAGATTCTATTTCTCTAAAAGGGTAGTCTATTTGGTCATTCTTACCATTTGTTTCAAACCATTCAAAGAATGAAATATTTCTTCTTGAAGTTCCTAAAAATTTATTTAAAAACCAAGTTCATTGAAGAATAAATTCTTCTGAATAGAATTCCTTCTTTAATGATTCCTTATCAATTTGAAATTCTTTTTCAAAATCCTTTTCTTCACAATTCATAATAATTTATGGTCATTTGAAATAAGTGGGTGAATTAATAGATATAATAGATTCCCTATGTTCATTATCAGTTCCTATGCATTCACTATTAACCTTAGCCCCTTTAAAGAATTTTGATGATAACAAAGCACTTTGATGACTTTTGGATTTAGCCCTCCTTATCAGGAAACTTGCTATAAGTTTTGAAGATAAAGAGAAGAAGATCATATTTAGATTACTTAGTTCTTAGTTAATCCCCTTATAATTTGTCTGTAAAAAAGGATTCAATTATTAAGGGATCAGGTATTTTTCCTAAAATTATAATGTTAATCTTGTGTCTCTCCTTTAAACAAAGCATGAGTTATTTTTTTGAGTAAAAGAAAGTTTTCAAAGTTATTTCTGGTGTTAAATCGATTCCAGAATCGATTCCAGGCATCCAGAGAGTAGACTAGATTGCTTGAATCAATTCGGGAATCGATTCTAGGCATCCAGAGAATAAATTGGTTTGTCCAAATCGATTTACCAATCGATTCTAGGCATCTAGAAGGCAAACTGGTTTGCCCGAATCAATGCAACAATCGATTCTCAAGGTCCAGAAAGTTTATTAAAGGAAAATCAATTGATTTCTGAATTAATTCATGTTTTCAAAAGTTTGATCTCTCTTTCCAATGAATTGATTGCTCAACCCACTCTTTATGTCCTATTTTTTTTCTCAATATTGTTTCGAAAAAGGATGAATCGATTTAGCTCATCCAAAGTCAAAATAGAGTTAAAGTGAATCGATTCAGCAATTGATTCACTAAGGAGTTTTTCAAGTATGAATCAATTCCCGAATCGATTCATCAACGTTTTTCAAATTTTTTGCAAGGTCCTTAAATCGATTCCAAAATTGATTTAGAAGGTACCAATAACTCCATAATGGCTATATTTATTGAGTAATGGCTTTTTGACTTTTCTAACTCCTATATAAAGGTTTCTTTTCAAATTATTTCATAAAAGAAAAAGCTTACACTATTACATAGACATAAGAAATATTCTTTCATCCTTTCATAACCTGAAATCCTTTGAGCTTCCTTGATTGAAAAACTCTTCTCATTGAGCTTCATTGTATAATCCACTTTCTAGAGTTTTGTAAACTGTATTCTTGTGTTACTTTCTTTCATTTGTTTGATACTAGGGTGAGGTATCCCTAGAGAATTCAAGAGTGATGAATCTCTTGGGATTTGTTAAGTGTTTTAAGAGAGGATTCTCAAAGGAATAGTGAAGGAAAACTAGAGTCTATATTGAGACTTTTTCAAGTGCCTTCAAACTTGAAGGGATAGTGAATAAGACTTCAAATCGAAGTCAAAGAGGCTTGGTAGTGGATGTACACCTTAGAGTGTTAGATCTTCAAGGCTAGAACCACTATAAATAGTAATGTTTGATATCTCTTTTCTCTATTTTTTTACTTACCTGACATATTGCTCGTTCTTTACATTCTTCATCAGATTGTTATATTATTTTGCTTTCACTTTCACATTAACACTTATTCCTTATTTACATTATCTTCAAATTAGGCATAATCGCAAAAAGTTTTTTAAAACCTAATTTACCCCCCTCTTGGGTGAAATCTTGGCTAATAATTGGTATTTGAGCTTGGCTTTTGGTATAAGATCTCATGATATCAAGAGGATCCTATAGATATGTCAAATGCTAGTATTTTACCCAAGTGTCCTCCTTTAAACAAACCGCCAGGTTTTAATGGATAAAATTATACATATTGGAAATAAAAAATGAAGGACTTTATAGAGGCTACTAATATTGATATATGGGACTTGATAGAGAATAATTATAGCATGCTAACAAAAAGGAAAAATGAGTTAGAAATATTGAAACCAAGGCCTGAATGGAATGATAAGGAGAGAAAGAGACATTATCTTTACTCTAAATCCAAATGGAAATGTCAAATGCTTTATGGCCTAATGAATATGAAAGAGTATCAAATTGTATGACTGCTAAAGAAATGTGAGATGCACTTGAAGTAGCTCATGTAGGTACTACATAAGTAAAAGAAAGTAAAATGCATACATTAGTATATCAGTATGAATTATTTAAAATGAATGATGGAGAATCCATCAAAGGTAAAGTGGGTAAGATTTACTGCTCTTGTTAACCAATTAAGTCTTCTTGGTAGGCAACTTACAGATGGAGAACTTGTCCACAAAGTGCTGAGATCCTTAATAATAGAATGGTAACCTAAAATCATTACTGTTAAAGAAGTAATGAAAATAAAGATGCCTACTCTATAAGATTTATTTGGAAACTTGGAGGAGCATGAATTAGAACTCAAAAGATATACCAATGATAGTGAAAGAAAGAAGAAGTCTATAGCTCTAAAAGTAGATATAGTCATGGATGAGAATGAGAGTGATAAGAGCTGTCAAGAAGAATTATTTGATACATCACTTGACGATGACTTAGCACTTCTCACTAAGAAATACCAAAAGGCACTTAGAAGAATAGGTGGAAGAAGGAGAATGCCACAAGGAAACAAAAATGCTAATAAAGGAGAAGCTAGCAAGCAAGCCACTCTAACATGCTATGAATGCAAAAAGTTAGGACACATCAAATTTGACTGCCCTGTCTACTTAAAGAAGCAATTGGAGATGGAGAAAAAAAAGAATAAAAGCTCTAACAAGAAAGCTCAACTAGCAGCCTGGGAAAATGATGATGAAAATGAATCAAGTGATGAAAATGATAAAGATGAAGAAGCTCTTCTATGCTTAATGGCCTTTGGAGAACAAGATGGAGATGAGGTATCACTTTCTAGTTCTGATGAAGAACCTGAATATGTTTTATCTAATTTGAATATAAAGTTAATTAAAGCTAAAAGGAATATTAAACTTTCAAAGAAGTTGATAACTTCTTTGGAAGCCAATATTGATTAACTTGAGAAAGAAAATGAGGAATTGGTTAAAGAAGTTAAAAGTCTTAAAAAGACTTCTCAAAATTGCTCTTCATGTGAAACTCTCAAGCAAAAACTTAAAGATTTAAACAAAACTCTTGAGAAGTTCACAAAAGGAAAAAATTCTCTGGATACTTTACTTGGTCAAAAGACTAGCTTTAACAAAGAAGGTCTTGGTTATACTCTAAACAAGAAAAATGATTTTTACAGAAACTTTTTTGTTAAAGAAACTATGAGAAGTCAACTAGAGATAACATGTTATCATTGTGGAGAAACAGGACATGTAATGCATTCTTGTGCCTATAGAAGAAATACAATTATTAGAATAAAAAAGATTTAGGTCCCTAAAGGGACATATGTACCATCTAACACATATGAACCCAAAACTATTTAGGTACCAAAAATCAAGAGTTAATGTTTCTTGTATAGGTGTGCTTAAGAACTCAAAGTGAGATATGATATTTGGATAGTGGTTGCTCAAAACACATGACTAGAGATAAATCCAAATTCCTCTCCTTAATACTCAAAGAAGGAGGCAATGTCACATTTGGAGATAACTTAAAGCGAAAGGTCATGGGAAAAGGTAAAGTGGGTAAGAATTCTAAATCTTGCATTAATGATGTCTTATATGTTAAAGGACTTAAGCATAATTTGCTTAACATTAGTCAATTTTGTGACAAAGGAAGCAAAGTGACATTTGATTCCTCTTATTGCATTGTTGAAAATAAGGATGATAGACAAATTAAGCTAATTGATAAGAGATATGAAAATATTTACATGATTGATATTAATAATGATCCCTTTCTAGATTCAAAGTGCTTAGTAAGTATAAATAATGACTCTTAGATTTGGCACAAAAGACTTGCTCATACAAGTATGGATTAATAGGTAGACTTTCTAAAAATAATTTAGTTGATGGTTTGCTAAAATTGAATTCTGTCAAAAATAAGGTTTGTGATGTTTGCCAAAAAGGAAAACAAACAAGATCTTCTTTTAAGTAAAAAATTCTTATTTCATCCACTAGACCACTTCAACTTCTTCATATGGATTTAGTTAGTCTATCAAGAATCAAAAGTCTTGGAGGAAATCTCTATGTGCTTGTGATTGTTAATGACTTTTCTAGATTTATATGGATGTTATTTCTTCCTTCTAAAGAAAAATCCTTTGAAGCTTTCAAGAAACTTTCAAAATCCTTACAAAATGAAAAAAAGGCATCCATTGTAAGCATTAGAAGTGATCATGGTGGAGAATTTGAAAACCTTAATTTTATTGAGTTTTGTGATGAAAATGGAATTAAGCATAACTTCTCATCTCCTAGAACACCCTAACAAAATGGAGTTTTTGAAAGAAAAAATAGGTGTCTAGAAGAGATGGCACGAATCACGCTTAATGACAATTCCTTTCCAAAATCTTTTTAGGCTGAAGCAATAAACACAGCTTGCTATGTTATGAATAGAGCTCTTATTAGACCTATCTTAAATAAAACCTCCTATAAACTTTACAAAGGAAGAAAACCAAATATTTCTCACTTACGTATTTTTAGTTGTAAAAGTTTTATTCATAACAATGGAAAGGACAACCTTGGAAAATTTGATGCCAAATCTGGTGAAGCCATCTTTATTAAGTATTCTTCTAATAGCAAAGCTTACAAAGTGTATAACAAAAGAACTTTGCTAGTAGAAGAATCCATACATGTTGTATTTGATGAATCCTCTAGTGTGAAAAAGGTATCAAATGAAGAAGAGGAGTAAGAGGACCCTTAGATGATTGAAAAGCTGTTAAATGAAGAAATAAAAGAGGAAGAAAAGGCTGATGATGTTCAAGAAGTTGCTCAAGGTAAAGATGCACAATAAGAGCAAACTCATAGGCATGAAAAAGAATGGAGAATAATGAAAAGTCATCCCATAAATCAAGTTATTGGTGATATAACTTAAAGGGTAACTAGAAGCTCACTCAAAAATTTCTGTGATCACTTAGCATTTTTATCTCAAATTGAACCTAAAAACATAAAGGAGGCAATAATTGATGAACATTGGGTCTTGGCTATGCAAGAAGAATTAAATCAGTTTAAAAGAAATGAAGTTTGAGAACTTGTACCAAGACTAAATGATTATTCAATTATTGGCACCAAATGGGTGTTTAGAAATAAATTAAATGAAAATGGCATCATTATAAAAAATAAAGCCAGATTAGTAGCAAAAAGTTATAATCAAGAAGAAGGCATTGATTATGATAAAACATATGCACCTGTTGCTAGATTAGAAGCCATTAGGATGTTATTAGCCTATGCATGCATGAAAGATTTCAAGCTTTTTCAAATGGATGTGAAAAGTGCTTTTTTAAATGGCTTTATTATGGAAGAAGCTTATGTAGAGCAGCCCTCAGGTTTTGAAAGTCATTTCTTTCCTAATCATGTGTTTAAATTAAGAAAAGCTCTATATGGACTAAAACAAGCTCCTAGAGCTTGGTACGAAAGGTTAAGTAAATTTCTTTTAAAAAAAGGTTTCTCAAGAGGAAATGTTCACACCATATTGTTTACAAAACAAATCAATGATGATATTCTTCTTATTCAAATATATGTTAATGATATCATATTTGGTGATTCTAATGAATCCATGTGCAAAGATTTTGCTAAGTTGATGCATAGTGAGTTCGAAATATCTAGGATGGGAGAGCTAAATTTTTTCCTTAGACTACAAATCAAGCAATCAAAGGATGGTACATTCATCAGCTAAACCAAATATGCTAAAGAGCTACTGAGAAAGTATAATCGGAATAAAGCTAGACCAGTTGCAACTCCTATGAACATAGCTACTAAGCTGGATCTAGATGAAGAAGGGAAAAAGGTTAAGGTAAAAATGTATAGAGGAATGATAGGATCTTTGCTCTATCTAACTGCTAGTAGACTTGATATCATGTTTAGTATATGTATGTGTGCAAGATTTCAAGCAAATCCAAAAGATTCACACTTAACTACTGTGAAAAGAATTTTTAGATATCTTACGGGCACACCTCACTTTGGTTTATGATTTTTAAAAGAAAAATCCAATTTCCTGATAGGATATTCAGATGCTGATTTTGCTGGTAGTAGATTAGATAGAAAGAGCACTAGTGGAGCATGTCAATTTCTTGGCCATTCATTAGTCTCTTAGCATAGAAAGAAGCAAAATATTGTGGTTTTATCCACTGCTAAAGCAGAGTATATTGTAGTAGGAAGTTGCTATGCTCAGCTTTTGTGGATGAACTAATAACTATCTGATTATGGTCTTTGTTTTGCAAATATTCCTATCAAATGTGATAATACTAGTGTCATAAATCTTATCAAAAATCCTATTTTGCATTCAAGGTCCAAGCATATAGATATAAGATATCATTTTATTCGTGATCATGATAAAAAAGGAAACATTTCATTAGAGTTTGTTCAAACTAATTTTCAATTAGCAGGCATTTTCACAAAACCCCTTAGTGAAGATAGATTCAATTTTATCAGAAGGGAATTAGGCATGATGAATTTAATTGATAAATAATTCTTACTAACTTAAGGATCGAAGATATCTCAAAAGTTTGTTTTGAAGGTACAATCATTTTTCTTTAGTAAACATCATCATCTTAAAGCATTTCAATCCTTCTTAAATAGAAATAGAAGTTTTATTAAGTGTTGGAGAAGTGTAGTTAAGAAAATGATTTTTTGAAGGTCAATGAATTGACTCCGGAATCTATTCCAGGGATAAGAAGTCTCAAAATGAATCAATTTTGAAGTTGAAATTTTCGAGGAGTGAATCGATTCTCGAATCAATTCTTGAGATGAAATTGGTCTCTAGAGGTATGGAATCGACTCGGCAAGCGATTAATAGCATGTGGAGGGAATTCCTAAATTTGAATTTTGAGCATCATGAATCGACTCCCGAATCAATTCACACATGACAAAATTCATATATGAATTGATTCCCGAATCAATTATGAATTGATTAGAAGCCTATTTAAAAAAAAACCTGCGCACGATAACTCTCCCATTCTTACCCTGTTTCATCCTCCCCTCTGCAGAACCTTGCACCCTTTCACCTTTAACAAATCCCCTTCGATTCTCTAAGCCTACAAAACTCAAAAGCATCATCTAAACCTCTTCTACACTTATTCTACTGTCATTAATCTCCCACAGCTTTCTGTATTACCATTCTTATTCTCAAACCTAAAACCCTCTCTCTACAACCTGATTTTCAAAATCTTCTCCTTCATACTCATCTTATCATCACTCTAATAGGGAAGAAAAGTATGGCAACCAAATGTCCTCGCACTGAATCCAGCAAGGGTAAAGGAAAATCATCTGGATTATCATCTCAACCTTTACCCTCTGTTGATCAGATACCATAGAAGGCCTTCTACTCTAAGGTAAATGCTTTTCAAAATTTTCTTTGTTGTATAAAAAAAGAAATAGAACCTAGAAACTACTGGGATACAAACTTCTTGCAAAATGAGAATCTAGAAATATATCACATTCTGGAGAACCTAAGACTTCTAAAATTTGCTGGATATGCTGCTAATGTATACCCAAGTTTGGTATATCAATTTTATGCAAATATTAAGAAGTCTAGGCAGGAAACTTTACTGGAATTATATTCTACTATAAAAGGAGAAGAGTTCTCCATTAGGATTAGAGAGTTTACTAATGTGTTTGACATGAATGCAAATCTTCCATTCACAAGTGCTAGAAGTATTGAAGCATACTCAAAGAGAGCAGCAATTTAAATGTTTTAGCCTCACTCACATCTAAAGATTCTTAAGAACAAGGTGCAAATTACAAGCCTTTCCATGAATGATCGTATTCTCCACTATACCATTGCCAAGATCATTCTTCCCAAAAGGCATAACTTCGCCTAAATTGATGATCATGAACTATTTCTCATGTGGGCCATTAGATAAAATATTCTAATTAACTTTCCCCATCATATATTGCTTCACATGTTTTCTCATGCCAATAAAGATTTTCTTCCATATGGAATGATCCTCATTGAGCTTTTCAAAGTCTCTGGGATAGAAGTATCTGAGGAAGCAAAAGTTAACAAATTCAAATACTCCAGGAGATTGAAAGGCAAACATTTGAAATAAATGTCATTCTAAAAAATTAACGAAGTATGGCGTTCAACTAAAAGAAAAGAAGGTGAACAAGGAGAAGCTAGTGGAGATTTTAATAAGCAGGCCCTAAAAGATCACATCACAACCCTCCATCAAGAAATCAGAAAGGAATTAAAATCCTACATCAAGCTCCAATTCAGAAAGGTAAAAACACAAGCTCAACATTGGTGAGGATGATGAAAGCTCTACTGAAGAAGAACAAACTCTCTCTCCTGCTGTAGAAAGGAGAACCAAAGGAAGAAAAGAAGCCATTCCTTCTAAAGAAGAATCTGAGGAGGAAGGAGCAGTAGATTTAGAAGCTATTGCTTCAAAGCAAGAAGAAGGGAACTCCTCTGATGAAATGGTAAATGATGATTAGATATACCATTATTCCTTTAGCCCCTACTTTCCCCATAGGTTGTTTAAATTGAAGAACAATTCACTTTTCTACAAATTCTATCTATGCAAATATGTTAGAAATATTTTTTATGCTGATGTCTATTGCTTATTCTTGTCATAGCTTTCCTTGCTGTTATTATTTTTTGAATGATGCCAAAAGGGGTAGAATTATATCACGTACATGTTCTTTCTTTTTAAATGGCATACTCTAAGGGGGAGCACTATAGTAAAGGGGAGCCAAATGTCCATCTTTTTCTAAAAAAAAAAAACTCTTAAAATGGGTTTGTCATCATCAAAAAGGGGGAGATTGTTAACCTTAGCCTCTCTAAAGAGTTTTAATGATAACAAAGTACTTTGATGACTTTTGAATTTGGCCCTCATTATCAAGGAACTTGCTACAAGTTATGAAGACAAAGAGAAGAAGATCATGTTTAGATTAGTTAGTTCTTAGTTAATTCCTTTAGAATTTATCTGTAAAAGAGGATTCAATCATTAAAGGATCAGGTTTTTTTCTCAAAATCATAAGGTTAATCTTATGTCTCTCCTTTAAACAAAACATAGGTTATTTTTTTAAGTAAAAGAAAGTTTTCAAAGTTATTTCTGGGGTTGAATCGATTCCAGAATCAATTCCAGGCATCTAGAGAGCAGACTAGACTACTTGAATCGATTCCCAAATCAATTCCAGGCATCCATAGAGCAAACTGGTTTTCCCAAATCAATTCAACAATTGATTCTTAAGGTCCAGAAAGTTTTTCAAAGGAAAATTAATCGATTTTTGAATCAATTCATGTTTTTAAAAGTTTAATCTCTCTTTCCAATGAATCGATTGCTTAACCCACTCTTTGATGTGAATTACAAGAGTGAAGAGGCATTTCCACATTTATTGGAGGGTCCAATGACAAGAGCTAAGGCTAAGAAGATCAAGGAAGAATTTTAAGGGCTTATGAAAAGAGTTTGGATGCTTGAAGAAGCTAGATTAGCAGAGAACAACAAAATCATAAGTTACATTATAGCTAATCATCCCTAAGTGATATGATTTCTAAGGAGTGGCCTCACATCACCACCACATCATCAAGAGGTGGAGCCACATTATTGCCACATCATAAAAAAGGTAGTGCCACATCATTACCACATCAGCTATAGTCCTAGTTAGCGTCATCTCATCTTATTTCTTATTATTTGATGTTTTAGGCTTTAAAATAACATTTTGGCTTTTAATTTGTACTTATTTTATGTTGCATCACTTTAGAATATTTTGGGCCTATTTGAATTTATTTGAGCCTATTTTTCAATTAGGGTTTTAAAGAGTCAATAAGAAGGCTTATTCATGATTCTAGCAGACTTAGACATTTTGATAAAGCTAATTACTTATGAGGGTTTCCTCTCTAGGTTCTTATATAAACTTGAAGACTTATTAAAGGGCATTCAACTTTTGTGGTGTCAAATATATCTCTTATTACTTCTATTTTCTACCTCTATTCTAAAGCATGGTAAGAATATCATTCCTCTTTTTCTTTGATTACATCTGATTTGGGATAGATCCAACACAATATCACATCATTTAGTATTCAGAGCAAGGTTCCCAAATTTAGGTTTTCATCTCTTTGATTTTTCTATTACTGTTGTATACTATTCATCACTGTTCATCATACTGTTCACGTCGTTACTGTTCACATCAATATTCACTTATTCATGTCTTATTTCTTCATTCCCATCATGTTTTGATTTGATTTGATTTTTTTTTGTATCCATTTCATTTCTAATTTAGTTTGTGTCAAATTTATGTGTTTGTCAAATCTGAGTTGTTCTTCAATTCTGCCCTCCATGTGTTTGATAAGTCATCCAAGTCAATTGTAAGTCTAAATTTATTTTAATACTTGGTTACCTTTTTCATTTTTGTGTTGTTCGCTGTTGTTGAGCTCAAAATTTAGTCCAAATATTTGTGCTGCCATATTGAATGAAAGGTGCATTGAACATGTTTGTTAAAAGTTTAAAGTGAAGAAGTTCAACTTGTAATAACCAATTGCTATATTCTAATAACATAACATCAAGGTGCTATAATAGAATATAGTAACTGATTAAAGCAAGGTAAAGAGCTCCAAGTTTGAATTGTGTGATATCCTTGCAATCAACAAAACTAGTGCTGAATTGGTATTGTTTGTATTGAGTTACAAAGGAAAAGCATGTGAAAAAAAAAAAGAGACTAAAAATAACACGAAACAAAGGAGAAAAGCCAGGTTAGTGAATCAAAAGGTAACTTACAAAGAAGAGGAAAGAAAAACAAAGTTCTAAATTGTTGAAAACAAAGTGAAATAAAATAAAAAAAATGTTATTTGCTTGTAGTTATTGTTAGTTCTTGATATGCTCTAGTCACATTTGAACTTCTCATTTTGAAATTGATTGTTCATTGTCTCTTTCAAGTTCTTGTATTCTCAAATCAGTATCTCTTATTTCTTTTTCTTATTCCTCCTTTTCATTATTTTGTATGATTAATTGTTCCCTTCTTGAAGTCCAATTGCATTAATTTCATACTGCCATGTTGTTATTGTGTTGTCACCTTGTGTTAACATTTAATTTGAGATAGTGATAGCCACAATTATCGGATTTCTGTTGGTTGTGTCATTTTAGTTCCAAGAGAACCACAAGAGAGGAAAAGAAAGGAGTGGGAAAAGGCAAGAGTGTGTAAACTCATTTAAGGGTAAAACCCAAAATTAGAGTGTAAACATGAATGTGAGTGCTACTAAATCAACTAAGAAGTATGGTTTGTGAGGTCCTTTCTTTTTATCTAACCTTTCTTGTAAGTTTAATCATTAAGGATGTCAGAAGGAAGTGATAACCATAATTTTCAGCCTGAAAATCTAGATTTCACTATGAGAGCTATGTTTTAACACTTTGAAAGATTGAATGCACAACTTATTGACATGAATGAAAGAATTAGAAGGATGGAAGGGGAAAGAAGACAAAATGATAGGCATATGGAAGATGAAGGAGTTGAAAATTTTGAGGGTGGAAGTGAAAGATCATATGGCTCAAATGAAGGAGAGAGAAGAAGAGGTGAAAGGAAGCATGCTAGAAGAGAAGGAGATAGGCCAAGAGCAAGAGTAGATACCAATCTTGACAGCATTAAGATGAAAATGTTAGGAATTCAAATTATCATATGCAGCAAAAATTCAAGATTTGATCTGAATTCTACCTAGGATCCATGCAAAAAGTATAAATCAATTATTAGGGTTTTACTTATTAGGCATTCATGTTTCTATTGATCAAAACTTGAGAGCGGATGAATCAAATGCTGGCCGAAAGGTACAGTATCTCTACAGTATCCACACGGAGTGAACATTGACCTCTCACCCTCCACGAATCTGCTAGGATGCATTTTTCTCTCTAGGATTTAGGATTGGATGTTTTTTGAGTGATTTAGGATTTTATGGAAGCTTATGAGCGTGTATTCAAAGTGCTGCCCTTAAGCCCTTTTTTATAGAACTTAGGCAAGCCACAATCCTAGTCTTACTAAGATAATGCTTCTAAAATCCTAATCACACTTAACAACTTATCTTATCCTTATCTTATAAATAATGAGGAGAGATAAGACTTATCTATTAATTATCTAATATTAGATAATATTATTTCATAATATAAATATCTTAATATTAGATAATTGCATATAGTTATCAAATATCAAAATAATATTATCTCATAATATATTTATCTAATATCTGATAACGTAATTATTTGATATTACTTTAATATTAAATAATATCACATAATATTATATATATATATATATATATATATTATGTGAACAACATATTATTATTCTTAATAATAATATATATCCATGAAAATAAGTCCAATTAATTGAATATTAATATAATTAAAGTCCAATTAATTATTATCTTATTCCTATTCCTTTTATGTGACCTTGTAGGTTCTTCCTACATTGACAATGACTTATTATTAAGCCATAGATAGTGAGTGGTATCTAACAATACATCACTATCACTCAAGTAGTAAGAATATCTGTGATTCGACATCCACCTAATACATTATCAATATTTTGCATCATAATCTCTTTTGTAATAATATCCAAATTAAACTGGAGGCATAGAGTGTGTCATCCTTGTTAATGTTCAATTTATATTTCTTGATACTAAGTAGACTTCAAAACAAATGATCAATATCACATATTGATTCATTTGAGCATGGCCATGCATTTCTAAGTCTCACTTAATCAAGGGGCCCAAGGATTTATCTCTTTTATAAGAGTAACAAAATTCCATCTACATCACTCACTTCCCTCTGCATGATTCGTGACACACCCAATCAACGCCCTACTTGTCATCCTAATTAAAGGTAACATAGGACAATATTAAAGTGAATAACCCCTCATATAAGGAACCGTAGTGACTTCAGGTCAAAGGACTATATGCAATTGTGATTATATGAGAACTACTAATGACACAAGTCTTATCTATGCAGTATTCTCATATTGGGTTAATCCAGTACATCTATTCACTAACAATGTACTCATGTATTGACTTGATATTACATATCCATGATTCATAATCATCAGTCACTATACATGTTAGTTTCGATGTACTATTACTATCCCTTTCGTAATAATACTTGATTAAGGGCATTTTAAGAATAGTAAAATTATTCTAGGGATAATTATTATATTAAGTTATAAATTGTGCAAAAATTAAAAATAAAATATAATAATTGCATTGCTTGAAATAAAACATAATACATTATGTATTATTTTAATTATCTATATGATTAGTTCCCAGGACATACACCAACAGAAAATTCCATCATTCTAAGGAAGAAATGATCCAGAAGCTTACTTTGAGTGGGAAAAGAAGATGGAATTGATTTTTTATTGCCATAATTATTTTGAATAAAAGAAAGTGAAGCTTATTATTACTGAATTTTCTAATTATGCCATTGCTTGGTGGGATAACTTGATGATAGATGTTAGGAGAGAGAGGGAAAAACTCATTACAACTTAGGAAGACTTGAAATTTATCATGAAAAGAAGATTTGTCCTTAGCTATTGTTAAAGAAATTTGCACCAAAAATTATAAAGTCTGATTCAAAGAGCCAAGAGTGTTGAAGATTATCACAAGGAAATGGAAATCACTATGACTAGAGCTAATATGGAAGAATGTCAAGAAGCAATTATGGCTAGATTTCTCCATGGATTGAATAAAGACATTGCTAATGTGGTAGAGTTACAACAGTATGCATCCTTGGAAGAGTTAGTCCACTTAGCTATGAAAGGGGAAAGGCAACTCAAAAGAAGGAGCTCATCTAAATATAATTCACAATCAAGCTCTCCATGGAAGCCTTAGGACAAGAAGAGTGACAAGAAGGAAGAAAGAGGAAGTAAGTTTAAATCTGATTTCTCTTCAAAATCAAAAAATGAATCTTTTAAAGGAAAAAACAAAGCGATATTAAGTGTTTCAAATGCTTAGGAAGAGGACATATTGCTAGTAATTGTCTAAACAAATGACTTATGGTGATAAAAGACAATGGAGAATGGGATTCCATAAATGAGAAAGAACAAGCTACTTCATCTGATGAAGATAGTGTGAATAGTGAGGATCCTTTTGATGGAGGTGTATTGGTGAGTAGGAGAGCCTTAAATGTGTAAATAAAGGAGAAGAATGAGAATCAAAGAGAAAACCTTTTTCATACAAGGTGCAACATCCAAGGGAAGGCTTGCCAAGTTATCATTGATAGCGGGAGTTATGCTAATGAGACAAGTACTACCTTGGTTAAAAAGTTAAGTTTACCCACTCCACAACATCCTACCCCTTACAAGCTACAATGGTTGAATGAAAATAGGGGGTTGAAAGTAAATAAACAAGTGCTGGTTTCCTTTTCTATTAGGAAGTGCCATGATGAGATTCTTTGTGATATGGTTCCCATGCATGCTTGTCATTTTTTGCTTAGGAGGCCATGGCAATTTGATAGATAAGTTACTCATGATGGTGTTCTCAATAAATACAAGCTTGTTAAAGATGAAAAAAATTTCTCCCTTAGGCCTTTAACTCCAAAACAAGTTTATTAAGATCAAATGATGATGCAAAAGAAGAAAGAAGAGGAAGAAAAAAAGAAAAAGAGTGTTAACCAAAATGAAAAGGATAAAAAGAATAAGTGTGTGAGTGAAAAGAAAGAAAGAAAACATGAGAGAAGAGAGTCATCAAAACAAGGAAAAGAAAAGTTAAGTGTGTTTGCTAAGGCAAGTGATGTGAGGAGTGCTTATTATGCTTCCAAACTAATATTCCTTCTCATGTACAAGGAAGCCAATATAAACACTAATAAAAATAACCTTACTTTACCTTGTTTTATCTCATCTATTTTTGTAGGAATTTGATGATGTATTCCCAAAGGAGGCTCCAAAAGACTTACCACCCAAGAGGGATATTGAGCACTAAATTGATTTCATTCTGGGAGCTTCAATTCCAAACTACCCTGCATATATGGCTAATCTAGAAGAAGAAGAAAAAATTCAAAGACAAGTGGAGGACCTTATGTCAAAGGGATACATAAGAGAAAGCATAAACCCATGTACTGTACCAATCTTGTTGGTACCCAAGAGCGATGGAACTTGGAGAATGTGTGTTGATTGTCGGCCAATTAATAAAATCACTATCAAGTATAGATATCCTATCCCTAGACTTAATGATATGCTTGATGAATTGCATGGGTCTTGTGTGTTTTCAAAAATTAATTTGAAACAGGGGTATTATCAAATAAGAATGAAACAAGGTGATGAATGGAAAACTTCCTTTAAAGCAAAACATGGTTTATATGAGTGGCTCGTAATACCCTTCAGTTTGTTTAATGCACCGAACACTTTTATGAGATTAATGAACCATGTTTTAAGCCCTTTAATTAGGAAATTTATGGTTGTATATTTTGATGATATCCTAATATATAGCAAGAGTATGGATGAGCATGTATTACATTTAAAATCTGTTTTACAAGTCTTGAAAGATGAAAGATTGCATGCAAACATGGAAAAATGTTCATTCTATTTGGAAAAAATTGTATTCTTGGGTTATGTTGTTAGTGGTGAAGGAATTGAGATAGATCAAGAAAAAGTGATAGTAACTAGGGAATGGCCTACCCCTAAGAGTGCAAGTGAGGTGAGAAGTTTTCATAATTTGGCTAGCTTTTATAGAAGATTTGTGAAAGACTTTAGTACTATAGTTGCTCCCTTGAATGAGTTAGTAAAAAAGAATGTTGAGTTTCATTGGAGAGAAAAGCAAGAGAGTGCATTTAACATGTTGAAAGATAGATTGAGTTCAACCCCTTTACTTGCTCTTCTAAATTTTACTAAAACATTTGAAATTGAATGTGATGCCTCTGGTGTGGGTATTGGAGTTGTTTTGATGCAGGAAAAGAAGCCCATTGCTTACTTTAATGAGAAGTTAAGTGGAGCGGCTCTTAATTATCCCACTTATGACAAGGAGCTTTATACTTTGATTCATGCTTCGGAGACTTGGCAACACTATTTGTGACCAAAGGAGTTTGTGATTCACACAGATCATGAATCCTTGAAATACTTAAAGAGCCAAGGAAAGCTAAATAGGAGGCACACAAGGTGGATTGATTTTATTGAAACATTCCTATATGTCATATAATACAAGCAAGGTAAAGATAATGTAATTGCTGATGCATTATCACGAAGGTATCTTCTTATCTCTACTTTGCAATCTAAGTTGTTGGGTTTTGAACACATTAAAGATTTGTGTGGGAATGATCCTGATTTTGCCATTATTTTTCAAGCTTATGAAAAGAAATCCCTTAAGAAATTTTATAGGCATGAAGGTTTCTTGTTTAAACAGAATAAACTATGTGTGTCTAAAGGATCTTTTAGGGAATTGCTTGTGAGAAAGGCCCATGGTGGAGGTCTTATAGGGCATTTTGGGATTAGGAAAAGTTTAGACATATTGAGTGAACATTTTTTTTGGCCTAGCATGAAATATGATATAGAAAAATGTTGTGCTAATTGTATTACATGTAAAGAGGCTAAATCTAGAGTTTTACCTCATGATCTTTATACTCCACTTCCTATTCCTAGTGAACCTTGGACTAATATTTCTATGAACTTTATGCTAGGTTTACTAAGGACTAAGAATGGCAAAGATTCTGTATTTGTTGTTGTTAATAGGTTTTCAAAAATGGCCTATTTTATACCTTGTCATAAGATGGATGATGCCATGAATATAGCAAATCTTTTCTTCAAGGAAGTTATGAGATTGCATGGAGTGCTAAGGAGTATTGTTTCAGATAGAGATACCAAGTTCTTGAGCTACTTTTGGAAAGTCTTGTAGGCTAAGTTGGGGGGTAAAGTTGCTATTTTCAATAACTTGTCATTCACAAACTGATGGACAAACTGAGGTAGTGAATAGAATATTAGGTACCTTATTATGCTCCTTAATTCAAAAGAATTTAAAAAGTTAGGAGGAATACTTACCTCATGTTGAGTTTGCATATAATAGAAGTGTTCATACTGCCACTAACTTTTCTCCTTTTGAAAAAAATGTATAGCTTTAATCCTTTAACTCTTTTAGATTTGATGCCTTTACCTATTGATGAGAGGTCAAGTTTAATGGTAAAAGGAAAGCGGATGTGATTCGCAAGTTGCATGAGCAAGCCAAATTGAATATTGAGAAAAAGACATAACAATATGCCAAACAAGCCAATAAAGGGCGAAAGAAGGTAGTATTTCAACTAGGAGATTGGGTATGGATCCATATGAGGAAGGAAAGATTTCCAACTCAAAGAAAAAGTAAGTTGCAACCAAGAGGAGATGGTCCCTTTCAAGTAGTAGAGAAGATAAATGAAAATTCTTACAAATTAGATTTACCTGGTGAATACAATGTTAGTGCCTCTTTTAATGTTACTGATCTTTCTCCTTTTGATGCAGGAATTAAAGATTCGAGGACAAATCATTTCGAAGAAAGGGAGGATGATGTGAATTACAAGAGTGAACAAGCACCTCCACATTTATTAGAGAGTCCAATGACAAGAGCTAAGGCTAAGAAGATCAAGGAAGGATTTCAAGGGCTTATGGAAAGAGTTTGGATGCTTGAAGAAGCTAGATTAGAAGAGAACAACAAAATCATAAGTTGCATTATAGCTAATCATCCCTAAGTGATATGATTTCCAAGGAGTGACCCCACATCATCGCCACATCATCAAGAGGTAGAGCCACATCACCATCACATTAGCCACAATCCATGTCATTGCCACATCATTAAGAAGGTGGTGCCACATCATTACCACATCAGTCATAATCCTAATTGTCATCATCTCATCTTATTTCTTATTATTTGATGTTTTGGGCTTTAGAATCAATTCACTAAGGAGTTTTTCAAGTATGAATCAATTCTCGAATCGATTCATCAACCTTTTTCAAATTTTTCGTAGGGTCTATAAATCGATTCTAAAATTGATTCACAAGACGCCAACAACTCCATAACGGCTATATTTACTATGTAACGGCTTTTTAACTCTTCTAACTCCTATATAAAGGTTTCTTTTCAAATTATTTCATAAGAGAAAGAGCTTACACTATTGCAAAGACACAAGAAACATTCTTTCATCTTTTCATAACCTAAAATCCCTTTAGCTTACTTAATTGAAAAACTTCTCTCATTGAGCTTCATTGTATAATCCACTTTCTAGAGTTTTGTGAGCTACATTCTTGTATTATTTTCTTTCATTTGTTTGATATTGGGGTGAGGTATCCCCAGAGACTTCAAGAATGGTGAATCTCTTGGGATTTGTTAAGTGTTTTCAGAGAGGATTCTCAAAGGGATAGTGAAAGAAAAATAGAGTTTGTACTGAGGCTTCTTCAAATGCCCTCAAACTTGAAGGGATAGTGGATAAGACTTCTAATCCAAGTCAGAGAGGTTTGGTAGTGGATGTACACCTTGGAGTGTTGGATCTTCAAGGCTGGAACTACTATAAATAGCAGTGTTTGATATCTCTTTTCCCTATTTCTTTACTTGCCTGACATATTGCTTTATTCTTTACATTCTTCATCAGATTGTTGTATTATCTTGCTTTCACTTTCACATTAACACTAATTCCTTATTTACATTATCTTCAAATTAGGCATAACTGCAAAAAGTTTTTTAAAACCTAATTCACCCCCCTCTTGGGTAAAATCTTGGCTAACATTCACTATCTTTCTCATCTTTTTTTTAAGTAGTTTAATCATACACCAATTAAGGAACCCTAGTAGAGTTTTCTACTCCTCTCAAGTTAACATTAATTGTAAATTGAGTGGATGAGGTTATTGCAAAAGATCTTCTAAAAGGTTTAAGCCTAATAGCCTAATTCTTCCTGAGAAGGATCTTTTTAGTTTAGTAACCAAATTTTTTGAGCTAGTTAGTCTAGAGATTTCTTCTAATTCTTTTATTTTTGGTTTTCTCTTATTTAAGAAAGTAATCAAGGCAAAACCATCTCATATGATTTCCATCCTAGAGATGTTTTTGGCTGAGATTTCTTCAAGTTTAACCATACCCCTAAAATAGTAATTTTCAAGATAATCTAAGCTATCCGAATTTTTTTAAAAAGGATAGACAAATTAACTTTGGTATAGTTAGTGAGAAAAAAAATATTTTCTTCTCTCTTAGTTGATGGTTTGATGCATAAGAATTTGGTAAAGTTATGAAGCTTGTAATGAATCCTATAGATAATCATTATAAGGATTTAACAAATTCCATGGTGTAGCCATGGAGTTTGACATGAAGTTTGAGTAAAGTTTTGGATATTGGTTTGTTGCAATGACGTAATCGAGGTTTGGAAAATAGTTGAAGTAAATTGGTTCTCATGACAAATTAATGTTTTAAAACATAATAACTCTCTTATCTTATTTACACAAATTCCTAACTTTCTCCCACTTAATCTATCTCTTAAGCACTTTATGGAAATCTTTGGAATCAAGACTTCAATTATTTACAAAGAATCGATGCCTAAAAATAAAATAGTGGTTTCTATACTACAATCGATATGATAATATTTTAATTATAATGATATTGCATTAATATAGATAATGATTATTGTAATTAAACTAATGTCTAATAACTGCCCTAATTTAACTAATATTTGTTTCCATGTCATCTATTATTATAAACTAATGTAAGAATGTTAAAAAAAATTACAAAAGCATGAGCAAAAATGAGAAATACAAGATTAAATCACTTTTGCATCATTTATAGACTTAGGATTCATCCATTATGAATCTTGTCTCACAAACTCTAGTAGAATCGCAAAGGATAAGTTGCTCCTTAACTCTTTTGTGGAAAATAATGTACACTAACTAAGAGTGTGTTTATTTGTGTTTTCAGTTTTTTGTTCTCAAAATAGTTTTATAAAACATGTTTTAAAAACAGTTTTCAAAAACAAGTAAAAAAAAGAATATGTTTAGTAAGTTATTTTAAAAACAATCTTAAATTACAAAAATGCCATGAATGAAGTGTGTTTTGGAAACAAAAAAATAAAAAAAACTTAAAGTTGTTCTTGTTTTCTTATTTTTAAAACACATTTTGAAAATAATTTTTAAAACTAAAGAGAGAAAACACTTAAACAAACAAGTTTTTTTTGTTCTTTTGTTTTTAAAAATAGAAACTAAACACACTCTAAATATTTTTAAGTTTTTTTCTCTATATTTCATTATATCTTTGGTGTAGATGTGTGGGTTTGCTTTTTTTTAGATTTGTCTTCATATATTCATCTTAGAATGTATAAGAATGGTAACATTTTTATTATAAATAAAGTAATTTTTTCTTTATTATTATTATTCACATTCTCCCTTTTATCTCTTTCCAAACTCAATCTTCATCTTTGCCTAGATTGCTCTATAAAATAGTAGATCTCACTTCGCCCTCCATTATATGTAAATGAGCTATTGATACTCTTTTAATTAATGTTGAGTGAGAAGGAAGTTCAAAACATAATAGTTGTCTTCCTTGCCTTCTATGTCTCAAACCTATATCTCTTCCATTTTTTTAATTTTTTATGCATTTTTTTAAGAGATTTTTTGTATGCATTTCCTTTTTATAACTTTTATTATTGTTTTTAGTTTTGACTACCTATTATGTCTATGATAAGGTTTTATAGTGGAGTTTGAAGTCAGCCATGTAATGATTATAG
The DNA here is from genome assembly GCA_020226215.1 of Sindora glabra. NCBI lineage: Eukaryota > Viridiplantae > Streptophyta > Magnoliopsida > Fabales > Fabaceae > Sindora > Sindora glabra. Next base: position 62,864 of record JAIUCU010000230.1, read on the forward strand.
AGGAAAAAAAGGTAAAATAAAGTTTGTGAAAATAACTATTTTTCACGATTCTAAAAGGGCAAATTGCTTTCAATTATTTTTAGATAAATAGATCTTGAGAAATACATGAAATAAAGAAAATTCACTCCAAAAAAATAATTTAGTTTCAAATTATAATTTTTCAAAAATTTTAACTTAAAATATATATTTTTAAAAGATACTGAATTTATTCAATTTTTATTATTAATATTATAGAAGGAAAGTAAAAAATTGATGCTAAAAAAGTATTATATAAATATTTTACATTAAATTTTAAATATGAAATATAAAAAATAAAATATTTTTAAAAGAAACTAATGTGGTAACATTTTTTCACATTAATTATATAGCTAACATTAAATGTTCTAATATATAACATCACTCCTATATACATCAATTCTAAATCAACCTAACTTTTAAGAAAAATTATACTTCTATAGTAGTGACAGATAGGATAACATAACATTTGTTTAAAATTTTCTTTTCTCCCATTTTTATTTTTCATTTCAAGCATGGGGTACCTTCTAAGCTATTGTTTAATCGCACGGATATTAATGAAAAAAAGTTTAATCGCACGGATATGTACTAAGGTATTATTCTTCAATTTTTGACATTCTGAGATTGAAACCAATATCAATATCAATTAAAATTTGAAAATTTCAAATCACGCACAGACTTCATGTTGCTACAGTTAAATGATGAAGTAAAGTCAATTCAACGTGCTGAATTCGTTTCTCACGGGGCACTTGACTGCTCCATCCATTTCTAAATAACTAGTTTTGCACTCATGCTTTACACGGATGACTAAGAACTTATATTGTTACATTTTTTTTAAAAAAATTATTATTAAAATTAAATTACTAAATTAATATATAAAAAATTGTATGACCCTGAAATTAGTATTAGTATTAAATATATTTTAACATCAATATTAGTTCTACCAATTTTATATTAATTTAGTACTAATGTTATTTTTTTTATTGAAGTTTTGTATTTACATATATTTAATAATTTTTTATTGATGTAAAAATTAAATACCTCAAAGTATTTATTTTAGGGTATTATTATGAAAAGTTTTATCTTTTAATGCTTTTTCCATTGTATTGCCATTAATGCACTAAAATTTATATTTTTAATTTTAATTTATTTACTTTGAAATTTGGAAAAAAGTAATTTAGTGATAAAAAATAATTAGCTTCCGTGAAACTTCTCCTAATACTATCCTATTTTTAATTAAAATTGTATGTATACATATATTTAAAAAGTTTTTTTTATTGACACAGAAAATAAATGTATTATAGATAATAATGAATTTAATTGTACCAAAATATTCGGAAAGCTCTTTCAAAATCAAGGCATAACCAAGTAATAACACAATTACTTAGCAATGAAATAATTAGACCGGGATCTCTAGCTCATTTGAAACCATAATAAAAACGCTATATCCGATCAGACATTCCCAAAATAAAAAATACTGTGTCTGAATATAAGAAGATCAAGGCAAGTTGAGCAAGGTGCTTGGGAGAAAACAAAGGGAATTATGTTTAAGAGTCGTCAACACGGTCATCAAACCGTGGAAAGTACTTTGATAGAACTTAATAAAATTCTTGAGTACACTTTTTTCTGGTGCTCATTGCTACTCATGAGGAGATAAGACATTATAATAAGGCTACGTGGCAAAATTACTATTTATTTTGGGCTTTTTTTTCCCCTTAAAATAATAGTAAAAGTGTTTTTTATGTCTTATCTTATTTTTTTGGATAAAATGCATATAATTTTTTATATTATATTTCATGTATAAAAATTTATAATATTTTAAAATAAGTAATTAAATATTTAAATTATGCATATTGTATAAATTTTTTTCTATTATCTCTTCTTTCAGATCCCTAACATTAAAAGTGGTTTTAGTTACTACTTTTTTTAGTGTGCTTGTTTATTCAAAAATTAACTTTTTAAAATAAACTTTATAATCAAAATAGATTGTAAATTAAAAAATAAAAATTGAAAGTAATAATTTTCAAAGTTGAAGTTAATCCTTAAATATTATCAAATATAAAATATTAATTTATAATAATTTTTTAAATTAATTAATCATAATCAATTAACGGTAAAAAAAATTCCAAGATAACTTAAAAAGTATTTTATTCTGCACTTCATTTCGTTTCATCTTGAATACTTTCCTTTCTTACATGTTCAGTATTTTAGTTATCTTAAGATACAATGGAATGAAGTGAAAAAAAAATGAAATATATTTTTAAGTTGTTTTGTATAAAAAAATAATTTGAAACATAACTGATTACAAATAATTAATTTTAAATTAATATTTTATATTAAATAATATTTTGACATTAATTTTGAAAGCAAAAAGTATTACTTTAAACTTTTAATTTAAAATCAATTTTGTTGTAAAATTAAAAGTTTAAATATTTTATCTACGCTTCATTTCGTTTCATCTTGAATACTTCCTTTCTTACATGTTCAATTTTTCAATTATCTTAAGATGCAATGGAAGTAAAAAAATGAAATTTTTTTTAAGTTGTTTTGTATAAGAAACAATTTGAAATATAATTAATTATGGATAATTAATTTAAAATTAATTATAAATTAATATTTTATATTAGATGATATTTTGACATCACTTTGAATGTAACAATTATTACTTTTAATAATTTTATAATAAAAATTCATTTTAAATTAAAAATTAAAAGTAATAATTTTTACTTTCAAAGTTAATATTAAAATATCATCTAATATAAAATATTAATTTATAATTAATTTTAAATTAATTATTCATAATCAATTATATTCCAAATTATTTCTTATACAAAACAACTTAAAAAATATTTTATATTTTACTTCATTCCATTGCATCTTAAGATAATTAAAAAATTGAACATGTAAGATAGGAAAGTATTCAATATGAAACGAAATATAGCAGAGAATAAAATTTTTTAAGTTATTTTGAAAATATATATATATATATATATAATTGATTATGAGTAATTAATTTAAAAATGATTATAAATTAATATTTTATATTTGATAATATTTAAGTATTAACTTCAATAGTAAAATTTTTTACTTTCCAATTTTTATTTTTTAACTTAGAATCTATTTTGATTATAAAATTGATTTTAAAAAGTTAATTTTTAAATAACCAAGCACATTAAAAAAATTAATAACTAATACGACTTTTAATGTTAAGAATTTGAAAGAAGGGATAATAGAAAAAAAATTATACAATATGTAAAATTTAAATATTTAATTACATGTTTTAAAATATTATAAAATTTTCATATATGAAATTTAATATAAAAAATTATATGTATTTTACCTGAAATACGACATAAAAAACACTTTTACCATTATTTTTTTTAAAAAAAAGGGCCTAAAACAAACTGTAATTTTGCCACGTGACTTTATTATAATGTCTAGCAATCAGTACCAGAAAAAAGTGCAGTCAATAATCCTCCTTTCACATTAATTACGAAGAATCTGCCTTGAAGTTGCAGACATGCAGTTAACACTAAATCAATGATAGAATATTCCAGAAAAACTATATGGAATCATGGTAGCTTAAAATCACAATTTACAATATAATGCTGAGTTAAAGGCGTCGGTTCTTAATCTCAATTGTTCAAAAAAAACACTTGTCTAGTTTTCTTGTTAAATAGCAAAAACAGTAAAAAAAACAACACTTACAACTTTTTTGTGTGTGTCTGAATTGACCAAAAGGTGAATACATATGTCAGGACTAGAACTTTTCTGCGTGTGAATGAATTGACCAAACTATAGTGGCACACATTACTCCTGCAAAAGCAACTGTTATAACACCTTCAGTGGGGAAGCAATTATCACCAACACAGTCAGGCCATCTATGCCCAGAAAGTTAGGATATATTAATTAATTATGTTCTAAAATTGAAACTGCTTATTAGTTTATGGATGTAAACTTTCTGTGTTACTACCAATAATCACTTTGGAGTTCCGGGTGGCATTGGTCCATGCGTGCCCTCGTCGCGAGTCGAGAACCTCCTGTGTGCCTTTAGTGTCCCTCGTCGCAAGCCGGGAACCTCGTTTGTGCCTTTGGTGTCCCTACCTACGATGACTTAAATTTCAGAACAACATAGCACCTTACAAATTCCAATAGATGCACTACCATACCACAAAATTTTCATAATCTAGAGAGCTTTTGACCCATCCAGGATGAGAACCTATGTATTCTTGGAGCAAAAAGAGATTTATTCCCAATTTGTTTTTCACATTTTCATAAATCTAAAATGCTTTTGGCCCGTCTAGGTCCAGGATGAAAACCTATGTTTCTATTCTTGTAGCAAGAGGTGATTTATTGCCAGTATTTCTTCTCTAATTATGATATCATCTGCCACAGGCTGCTTCTTTGCCTCATATTCGGCTCGCGAGTCCCTAGTACGGCAAAGACCAAAGCATTTGATATTTTTGAATTAATTCATATTTTTATCATCACAAGAATTCAGTAGGCTGACATGAAATATGGGAAAATTTTCCATATCCACCGTGGAGGTATGCAATATTTCAGTTGAGTTAAATCTGGCTTAAATTTTCACTACTTGTTTTTAACTGAATTGAAACTAAAGATATTCGTAATTGACTATTTCATATTACCAAACCATATTAACCTGAATTATTTGGTTTGAATGATTTATTTCGATTGAGATATTACCTTTTTAGTTTCTACACCATATGCAGTACGTATTTTCATTTCCTGTCACGCTTAATTCAATTGCATTTATACAATTACTATCAATACCACTCATTCAAGTCACATAATATTAAATATACATATGTAAATTCTAATTTTTTGAATGATTAATCTTTTAGAAATCACCAAAACATTAACCATAGAATTGAATATACTTATGTATATTAAAAAATTAGAGAATATATAACACTTGATATATATATATATATATATATATATATATATATATATATATATATATATATATATATATATATATATATATATATATATATATATATATAATATTTCGATCAATTTTAATTTAATATATGTTACAAAATATAAAATCATAATTGAATAACATCAATCGAAATTATTAATTTTTTAAAACTAAATTGCTTGTATTTTTAAACCAAATTTGAAACAATTCAATCAATTTAAATTGGTAGATGTAATTTTGCACACATTTAATCCATAGCACTAAAATAAGACGTAAGTCAAGTCTATTCTATCAGTGGACAGTACTTGGTATTTCCTACCTCCTAGTAATTTGTGGAGGAAGCAAAAATGTGAAAAATATGGCTTCCTTTAGGAGCCAAAGAGGAACCAAGAACTATTGGTATATTGAAATAAATTTTAAAAGGCTCCTCCAATCCAATCACATGAGATTATTAGGAATGGCTTGAGAAAATCATCTTAAACTTAGCCCTTTATATATTAGAATTATAATCAATACATTTTAATGCTAAAAAATACAATCCCAAGAGTTATGCCTAAACATTTACTAATTTATTCTAATCACTAGTTAATTATAGCATATACAACTGATATAATTCAACCATATTTATTACTATTTAACACTCCTCTTCAAGTTAAAGCATACATATCATATGCACCAAACCTGTCACATATGTAACTTATTCTTGAACTCGGCCAATTGGTCATTGGAATTTACAAAAATCGTGATAATTTTTTTTTGCAACAACTTTCTCTCTTATAAAGTGATAGTCAATTCCAATGTGTTTGGTTATTACATAAAAAATATGATTAGAGGTAATATGCCAAGCTACTTAATTGCCACATACAAGCTCTATAGGACCAAGCATATAAAGTTTTAACTCCTATAACAATTGTTTTAACTATCTAAGCTCATAAGTAGCTAATGTCATAACTAAATATTCTACTTCTGCACTTGATCTTGCCACTATACTTTGCTTCTTGCTTTTTCAAGAAATAAGATTTTCTTTAAAAATAACATAATAGCCTGAAGTAGAACGATGGTCATTCAGAAAACTTGCATAATCAACATTTGCATAACCAACAATTCAAGTATGCCTTTTATTCTCATATGACATACTTTTGCCCAAATTGCCTTCTATGTAGCAAAGAATTTGAACAGTTGCATCCTAATGAATATTACATGGTAAGTTAAGGAATTGACTCACCGTACTCATTGTATATGAAATATTTAGTTAAATGCTTGTGAGGTAATTTAGTTTTTTAACAAGTCTACAATATCTATCTAGATTTCAAAATGGTTTACCTCAATTAGGTAATAGTTTAATACTAAGAGCATATTTACATTAAGAGATAGAAATGTCATAACAAGATCGAGCCACTTCAATACTAAGAAAACATTGGAGCTTTCCTAAATATTTTGTTTGAAAATGATGGAAAATATGCTCCTTAAGTTAATTAATACCAACCTAATTACTCCCTATAATAACTATATCATCAACATAAATAATAAGATATATAGATTGAAAGATAAATGAATAATGATAAAAGATAAAATGATTTGCTTCACTTTGACAAATGCAAAAACCTTGAATAACTTTATTAAACCTTTCAAACCAAACTCAATGGAATTATTTAAGACCATATAGAGATTTCTTCAATTAACAAATAAAACCAGTCTCTCCTTGAACAACAAATACTGGAGGTTGCTCTATACCGACTTCTTCAAGATCCCTATGTCTACAATGGATGCAAAATGTGTCTATTCCTGTTTAGACGCTTTGTATTGAAGAAATTGTTTAAAGAATTTTTGATATTCTGGATCAAAAGAGAGAGAGGATTGATTCGTTGATTTAAAATTAGATTAAACCATATTGGTAGAACTAGATTGAACAACATTGGTAGATCAAAGAAGTTAGTCATGTAGAGCAAAGCATCTATTTAGGGTATGTCCTAACTTATGATAGTAAGTACATTAAGGTTGATTAATCTAACCACCACCACTATATCCTCTTCGATTATTGCAACCACTACCTCATCCCTTTTTATAATCACTAGTATGTGCCACCAAAGCAAAATTTTCAATATTCATAGGAGTGGTTGAAGTAGCTAATCATAACAAACAATTGATTAACATTTTCGTTGTAAGAACTTGTGCGTTGCCCAATGTCTATTGATAAAAAGTGTTAAGGTTAGAATTTAAAACAACAAGAATAAAAACCATAAGAAATTTATCTTATTGTTTCTCTTGCTTTTTAATGCTAGTAGTGGTGAATAAAAATTTCTTGTATTGGGCTATTATTGTCTTAGCAATGCCAACATAAGAAAACATATCTAATTCTTGTTTTAAATTCTTTAACCTAGCCACAACTTCATACAATTGTTGAATATCATTAAAGTATAAATTCTTAGCTTCTTCCGAAAATTGTTGAATATCATTCAAGTATAAATTCTTAACTTCTTCCTGTAACAAGTGTCATAAAATTAAAAAATAGACAACAAATTAAGATTAATGAACTGCCATAATATTATACATAATTGTGCATCAATCTTGTTCAATTCACTCTATTTATTAGCAAAAACATCTTTAACCTTTGTAGTTAAGTTTTCAGAATAACCTTACCCTTTGAACCATAATAAAATAAAAGCATTGCATGAGAACTAATTAGAGTCATTCAATTTTACAAAAGTAATTGTGAAACTACTAGAAATTCTAGAAGAAAAAATATTTCTAGAATTGTTGAGTTTAGAAGAAGACATGATGGAGGGTAAAAGAGGAAAAGAAGCCACTAATTGAGAAAGGTAGAAAGGAAGGTGGAAAAAGGGTGTTCAAAGAGAAATAATATTGTTTATCTTTGGCTTGATTCTATTTTTTAAGGCTAGGAATTAACAAAGAAAATGGAATATGGTACTTGGATTGATAAAATAAGGTTATAGATAAAGTCAAGAAAAAGCCACAATTAACTTATGATGGCACGTATAGTGCACATTTGCCCTAGGATGGTGGCACATGAACCCCACGTGTTTGAAAGTAGTGCATTGATGACACGTGCCAACAAGTGTGGCTGGAAATTCATTGTGACATTGATTCTAGTGGTGACTTTTGAAAAATCACAATGTTGTTCAATGAATCAAAGCAACCAGATTAGGTGCAATTCGTATTTGAATATTTTGATTAGAAAATGATTTCTGTGGAAAACAATTGCACAATTTGAAAGTTTGAAGGATGCATATATGTTTAAGCAAAAAAAGAAGGTAGTTTTAAATTTTGAAGGATGGGAATGTGTTCGTGTTTGTTTATGCAGAGTACAGAAAATTAGAGTTTAGGGTAGGAAAATAATTCTTAGGTAGACAATTCTAGAAAGAAAAAGAAAGGAGTTTGAAGCTCAGTATAAGAGAAATAAAACAGAAGCAAAGCCTCTCAATAAGAAGGCTCTGATACTAATTTAAGATTGTTGGGAATGACTTAAAAAAATCATCTCAACTCTAATCTTTTATATAGTAGAATTACAATTAATATATTTTAATGTTAACAAATACAATCCAAAGGATTATGCTTCTAATCACTAGCTAATTACAATATATATAACTACTACAATTCAATTACATTTATTACTATTTAACATGGTCCAATTATTCTAGTGATGCACCAGAAGGAAATAATGGGCCCGCGTGAAATTAGTTATTTCCAATTCAAAGCCTGAAGCAATCAAATACCAGAAAAATTCAAGTACCTCAAATACAAAATGATGGTAATATGTATGCAAGCCATTGGTCGAAGGCACAACAATCCAACACTCCCTATTTTTAATCGACGTAGGCACCTTGGTGGCAATTCCTCACAAAAACACTTCAGACCGTTCGAGGGAGTTTTTCTCTCAGAAAATGAAGAAAGTGGTCCTTTAATTCCACCAATAAACCATCTCATAGCTGCACAAATTATTACTCTTGGACACATTAGACGAATAGTAATAGTCTTTTACTTTTTGTATAATATAAATATAGATTATGTGCATACAGACATTCCCAAAATTAAAGGAATTGTGTGTGAATTTGAGAATGTCAAATAAAGTTGAGGAAGATACTTGGAAGAAAAGAAAATACATCCTACTAAGGGCTGTTAACATAGTTATCAAAATGTGCAAAGTATGTTTATAAGACTTAATAGACTTTATTTCACGTCAATAGTAAAGAATCTTTGAAGTTGCCGTTAATAGAAGATCACTGGCGATCATGGTAGCCTAATATTACAATTTATAGTATAATGCTAAGTTAGAGGCGCTAGTCTTTGACTAACTTCTTCAGAAAGCACTTCTCCAGATTTCCTGTGAAACAACAAAAGCAGTAAAAACCAACATATCTACTATTTCCAAAGAGCTTTTACCAACCAACAACTCAACAGTTATTTTGGATGGAAAATTAAAACTCATGCACCCAAAAAGAATATGAAATTCTCTTTAGCAATGGACAAGCAAAGTAGACATCAGATTCCATTCTAGTTTTTTTTTTTGTCACATTCTAGTATTTTTTTGTCACATATATAGCCTGAGATTGCTACCAACTTTTGGGAGAGCTCAAGATAAACACACAGATTATCATCTGAAAAATCTTGAGCTTCTTGATTTTCAGTTTGAACTCCTTTATAAGTTGACATAGATGCAAAATGCAAATTTGCAAAGTGGGTGTCAAAAGTTCAAAAAAGAATACCATTTGAAGAAAAACTTATCTAATGCCTCACCAATCTCATTTGTTAAAAGATACTCCATTTTGAAATTTTAAAGAATAGCCATGATTCTCTAGAGCATGAATTCTACATTCCCTGCCATTACAGTCAATTCATCATCATAGCTAAAATAATTTTCATGCCATCATTGATGTGTTATGTATTGCAACATAAGATCAGACTGACAAGTTATTCATTGAAGCAAGACATTTCTACTTAATCACTTCATTTTATCTAGAATATACTATTATTCTAGTCACCAATTTTTTAAATTTAAATAGTTAGGTGATCTCACTTCAACCAAAAGCATTTACAAAGATTCAATCAGCAAAAGTTGTTTATGATAACTCCTCTGACTCTTAGAATCTATGCTAATAAATATACAATTAATATCATACACACATATATAGGTATGTATTCTCTAATGGTGTGCTTACTCTGAAACACCATTTTATGAGGACAAGGAGCCAGTATTTTCAAAATGGAATTGGGAGCACCAAATTTTTGTGTAGCGAACAAATTGAGAAATTTTCAAAAAATAACATAAACATACTCAGTGTTGCATTTTAAGTTTGAAAATTGGGAAAAAAAAAAAAAGAAGGAAAATTTAAGGTCATTAATTTTCTATTTTATATAGGAAAATATATGTAAGTTTATATTACAGAGAAAGAACCATATATTGGTACATTTTTTTGGTTGATGTTAATTGTACTTCTCGAACCCAAATACAAGCCTCATCTGCACAAGGAAAGACTATACAAATCAGAAGCACTTGCAAACTTCAAGAATCCATCTAAACCACAAGAATAGGCAAATAAAGCCAATCTGAAAAACAACACCAAGATAAAACCAACTTTCAAACTTTAATGCTAGCAATAATACAGAGAACTACAAAAAAACTAATTAGTTAATTGGAGAATCTTGTATTAACTCCTCCTCTGGAACAAAGATTAACAACAACAAATACTTAAGAACAATTTATTCAAAGAAAGAAGAGAGAAAGTAAACTTATCAAAAGTGAGAGGTAAAAAATACAACGAAAACAAACCCATCTATTCCATTATTATCAAATCCAAAGGCTGTAGTATAATCAGAGCCCGTTTCTAAACTCCTACTCCATAAATTCCATCAATAGACACACATCCATAATAATATTTATATCTCAAATGGTAGATCAAAAGCCTTTTACAATAACAGCCTAACAATGAAACCATGGACTAAGATCAAAGTGGACATCAAGAGACTGACCTTTTCCTCTATCTAGCATTCTCTACTTGAATGTGTAGCAAGACCTTTTATTCTAGACAAATATGTATGATACTTTTTCATATCTCTGAACATAGGACTGTATAGCATTGACATGAACATCTTAATATATGACAATAGCTTACAACAAAAGAAGGGTAAAGGGAAAAGTAAAATAAACTTAAAATATAAAATTCAATATATGACAGTGCATAACTAATTTTAGGTGATATCCAAGGGATAACAAGTTTGTCCATAAGAATTCAATCTCCACCACATGAACTCAAATGGTAAAGTGAATTCAATAAAGCAAGAAGCTAGAGAAAGCATGCAAATAGAATGGCAAATCTGTGTTTTACAATAGTAAATTCACCTTGTAACCTTGGAGGCCATGCAGACTGAAATCTTCAAGATATGCATAATTACACATTTTCTTTTCTATGAGTGACCACATTAGTCCCCAAGAAAGAATTCCTCTAAATTTGATATATTTATGATGTACAGGCAGATCATTTCCATTCCAATATAAATAACAGAAAAATCAAGGCTTAATATCTTGCTACCCAATTTATGTGTAATTTTAACTCAAGTGAATTTTTATCAAGAAGGAAGTCACACATATTTGTACTACTTTGAACCTTAGTGAAGGGAATGCTTGAAATCTATTAGAAGAAACCCCGAAACAACTTACAGTGAAGATCCTCCATAACTATTCCATTTGCTTACTACGACATTTAAAAAGAAATACTTAATTGATTAGCTTCCCTAACTTCTAATACAATCATACCTGACTCTAAAATAAATGCAATACTTCCTCACTTTGCTAGTTTGGCTCCATAAAGAGTGTGGAAATCATTGATTAAATGAGCAGTTTCAGTACTACTTGGATACATCCATTTGAAATCAATAACCATAATTTGCAACCAATAATGGTAGCCACATCAACAAAGATTATGCTAGAATAAGAAACTGAGAGGCAATAAGTAGAGAGTTGATGTGGTAAAATCATCAACACAGCTTCTTATTCATTTTTCAGAAACCGAACCTTTAGGTTTTATAATGTTTATCACATTCAATTTTCAATTTCTTTCTCAATGAAATAGGATTTTTATGGACATTACAGTCAATAGTACATAAATACATCAAATTTTC
>JAIUCU010000231.1:0-84171 GCA_020226215.1 Sindora glabra
TAAAAGGAAAATTTGAATCTAAAAAGCTCAAGAGATTTTGATCTTTTGAGAGGAAAGAAATGTATTTCTTACATTAATGGATAATAGAGTTCTTAAAATTTGAGTTAAGTTTGTGTGTTTGCTTTTATATAAGGTTGGGTACCCTAAATGCTTAGTAGGTAAAGAAAAGAGTCATTATTAAAATATTAGCTTATGGTGAATTAATTTATCGCATTGAAAAATTTTGAATTTTAAAACATGAATCGATTAACCTTACATAAAAATGTTTCAAGACAATTAAATCATTTGTGAATTAATTCAACATGTAGTTTTGTTAAAAACTTAAAATAAGGCATTTAAATAGTTAGGGAATTAATTCAAGTTATCTAAAAAGCTTATAGAAAGGTGTGAATTAATTAGGGAATCAATTTACCTTATTTCAAAGGCATTCTAAAGGATATGAATCGGTTGGGAATCATTTACCTCAAACTTTAATTTTTCAAAAACCATTTTTTAAACTTGTTTTCAATTATTTAAAACATTTTTTACCCTATATTATCACCATCTTTTTTAAAAGACATTTAGACACAAGATTTTAATTTTAAAAATCATTTCTCCAATTTTTGAATGAAACTTTTTAAGCTTAATTTCCCTTTTTTACAATTGAACTTATTTAAATAATTGCTAAATAATAATATCTTCAAGATCTATCTTAAGTGCAATGCAATAATCGATCTTTAACAACAATTAAGTGCATTAAAATATCTTATCATCATTATCAAATTAAAATTTAAATAGAGTTAAGGCTAAGAATATACTCAACTTGATAAACAAACACAAAGTAGCACAAGAGAAAAAAAATAGCTTTGAAACAGTGTTTGTCTATGTTTAATGGATAGAGATCCTTTCCATTTTCATAAGAAGATCAAATTTTCATTTTCCCCAATCAAATCTCTACTACTCATTTAAATAAAGTCCTTATCTATGGATAATAATAAGCCATGTTGGCAACTTATTCAATTCTTTGTTTGGCATCTAGCTTTTGCAAATCTAACCAGAAGCCTACTACTATGATGCAAAATAAAAACTTAATAATATCATTTGAATCATTTCCTTTAGAATGTTATTTTCTAATTTGAGTGTAGTCCTATATATTTTAAAATTAACATTCTTTGCTTTATTTTCTTTTCCTGCACTCAATCTGAACTTTAATGAAACATAAGCAAGACATTGCAATGGAGTAATGAGAAACAATACAATCTTATCTTGATTGATTTATTTATTTTTTATTGAAATCTTTATCAACGGCCTTAAATTTAAAATTAAGATGAAGAAAGGTTGAGATGAGAGCAAAAACTTCTCAAATATTCAAATAAGTGTTTTGATATTAAATAAAGCAAATTAGAATAGTTAGAATCTTTAAGTACGGTGGCATAATCTTTGTCGATCTTAAACACAAGATGAAATTCTATCTCAATTTTGTGTCTTTACAAATTGTTATTCTCCTCCTTCACAATGTATAAGAAAAAATGGTGATTGAAACATCTCAAAATTTAATGACATAATATAGATTCTTCAAATTTAAACTAAAATTAATGAGTTCAAATTTTCGAATGGATGAGAATGTAGTAAATTTGAAGGAGAATGACGGTGTTCACCTTCCCTTTTTTTCTTCTTAGGAATTGGTCTAAAGCAAAGGAAGGTAGGATGGGGAAAAATATAGCAATTTTAAGGTAAAATGCAATATATATATATATATGGGTTGATGTGACATCCTATAAGCAATTGATGATAGTTTGATTTGGCGGATTGGTAAAGATTTGAGGGAGGAAAATGAAAATGTGATTGTGATTTTCTTGCGGAAAAGGAAGTGATCTCCATCCTTGAAGCATTTTTACTATATAAAGACAATTGACCCTTGTAAGAAAATATAACATAAATAAATACTCCCATTTATTAAGAGAGTATTTGGTAAAAAAAATTTTAGTGAGTTTTTAACTAATTTGATAATATTTAACTGTTTGACTAAGTCAATTAACTAATTTAATTATTTAGCAAATAACTTATTCAATTAGTTGATTGATCTTTAATTAACTAATTTGAAAAAGTTAAGAAATTTAGTGTTTTCAATTAACTTATTACTAACAGGCTTATAAAAATATAAAATTATCTTTAAATAATATACTGATTTTCATTTATATCCTTACTAAAAAAAGATCAAATACATTTCTTAAATCATAATTACTAATTTCTATAAAAACATTTACAAAATATAATAATTTATATTTAAGAAATATAATAATTTATTTTTAAGAAATATAATAATTTAAGAAATATAATAAATCTTTAATTATATTTTAGATTAATCATATTTTTAAGCAAGTATGACTTAAAAAATTTACTTAAAAATAATTTATTATATTTCTTAAATATAAATTATTATATGTCTTAAACATAAATCATATGATAAATCTAAAATATTATTAAAATAAAAAATACTTAAATAAATAATAAAACATACATATTTCTTTATATGTCATTTTGTATATAAATAGTTAATAAAAAATAATTAATTTTACTAAATATTTTTATTTAAATAGATAATATTATCAGTTAGTTAAATCAGTTAATACAATTAGTTATTAATTAATAATTAATTGAATCAATTAATTATCAAATAGGGCCTAAGTCTTGCAATTTAGAAAAATGTTTAAATTTATTCTATGTAGGATTTAAAAAAAATAAATATAACTTCATAAGAAGCTATTTCTTCATGCCACTCCATGTCCCCAGCGTATTATGCTTTTAAAATAGCCCTAGAATGTTGGGAAATGTATGAAGTTATCTGATGTGGGGCTTACAAAGGGAAAGTAATTACCTGATGACAAACACTATTAAACCTAGAGAAAGATAATTAAAAAGTTAATTTTTCATGTTAGAGGTGGTAATTTTTAATACTATACAATAATTTGATGTCAACATAACACGCTTATATATATTTGAGTTGATACGTTAATTTGTTTAAAAATTTATATTAAAATTTTAAAATATTATTTAAAAAATAATTAATAATTAAATTATAAATAAATATATATAGTAAAATTATAGTTTTTATTTTAATAAAATAATAATAAAAACTTAAAGTAATATTTTATTAATAATTAAAAATATTTTTATAAAAATAAAAATAATTAAATTTAATAAATAATTTCATAATATAAATTTTATTAATTAAAATAATTAAATAAATAATTTATTTTAATATGTTTAATAAATAATTTGATGAGGATACATGCTGCCGCTCCTATGCTACCTTACGTGGGGCTTTTAATCTCGCCTAGATTGACATCTAGCATAATTTTGAGTCATAGAAGAGTATTTGACTTCGTTGAGATTAATATTAATCTTGTTTTTCCGAATCCCATGTTCGTCCCGGCGTCGTAAGCAAATTACAATAAAGAGACGGTTTGAGGTGAAATTTAAGTAGGTAACATTATAATGGGAAAAATAGAAATAAATATCCTAAAATAAAGTTTAATGTCATATAAGACCCTTAATTTTTTTTCTGTGATTAGCTTTCCTAAAATTTTAAAACATATAAATAACTGCTTGAAATTTTTTAAAAAGTTGAAAATATTAAAAATCTAGTTTAATAAAAAGGCATGTGAGCCACAGTAATTATTTTTTAATTACTTTTAACATTAATTTAACCGGTTTGTAAATATCTTTTCTTTTAAAATAAATTGTAGATTATAAAGTAGAGTTTTAATGCTTTTATAATATAATTGAAGATAAATATTTTGAATAAATTTTTATTGAAACTTGATTTAATTACAATTGCATTTGTAAGATATTTTTTAAAAAAATTTTCCCAATAAGTTCAAAAAATCATAAATAATTCATCTCTATCTTGTTTCCTTTAATTGAAAATTTCAAATTTTAAAAATTTCTAAAATTTTAGGAAGATTATTTATAAATTTTGAATTCTAATAATGAAAGTTATTTTAAAGAAGTTATTCATATTTTCCCCTATAATAATACACGCTGAGAAGAGAGAGAGGGGGTAAAAAGAAAAAAAAAAACAAGAAAACGAAAAACCGATATGACTCACGGCATTCTTTCTTCCTTCACAAAGAGAACAAGAAACATGAAATCTAACTGAACCGAAACGGTGCATTGTTTTCTTGCCAGCACTTGTAGAAGGTTCGAGGCTAGCTGGGCTCTAGCCGTAGCCTTTTGACATAGCTTGCAGAATGGATGGTCTCATCTACGAGCCCAATCTAATATATAAAGAGAAAAAGGGACTCATAAATTAGGCCCGACACTATTTGACATTTACTCATACTATGAGTCCAATCAATCTCTTAGGTCTGAGCCTACCCTACATAAAGTCGAACTGTGATAGATTATAGATATGACAAATGGATGGAGATCGGTTGCCCTAATCGTACCCAAGCTTTGTAATGTAACAACTTACGTTTGATTTAAGCGAAAGACATTTACTTTGGTCAGAAAGAAATTAGGGAAAAATAAGAAAAAAAAATTTTCGATTTTAATTGAGAAACATAAATCAGAGAGAATTTTTTTAAAAAAATTTGAATTGATTAAAAAATGCTAACTACAAATTTGATATCTTATATTTTCTTTTTTTTTCTTTTTTCTTTTCATCCAAATAATAAAAGAGAGAATTTTTAAAATTTTTTTTCTCTCTACCTAAATAAAGCTTCAAGGTGCTTGCATTCGGGCAAGCAGAAGAGAAACATACTATTAATGATTAGTGCATTTAAATTGATGTAATTTCTTTCTTTTTTTTTTAATAAATGGTGAAAGGAACATACTTGAGATGCATTAAGGGAGCAAGGAGACAGCACAATTTTTGCTGGCCGGCTAAGAGGCAATTGCTCGCATTTGGGTAATCCTGCAATTTCTCTCGATGGAGGCTAATTAACCGTGATTCTTCCTCCTTCATATGTTCACTTTGTGTTTGAATGTCAATTTGACTTGGTGGAACATACTACACGAGAACTAAATATGTGGGCTGCACATGAAATATTAGGACTGTTCTGTGAATTTGTTCTTGCCCGTGTCCCCATTGTTGAGAGCCAGAAGTAAGTTCATAAATCATAAGGAATTGTTCTTAGTAAGGCTAGCTACCGTCTACTACACCTTTTTCTTTATATCTTGATGATACAGCCAAGGGTCTTGGGAAACTGTCTGTAAACTTACTATAATTTATACATTTTGAAATCCTGGTCTGCTAGAGTTGGTGAACTTTTAATCACGTAATTTCAGTTTTTAGTATATATTAGCATTTGCCTCATGATTTGCTCCACATTTTTCTGCTGACAAGTTATGAGATTAAAAAAAATGACTATACTTCTGTGGTTCATAAAAACTAAAGGCTAATAAAGCCTTTTGGCAGATTTCCGACCAGCGAACTGTGGCTGAACTTGACAAATATATAATGAATTCGGACAATAAATTAGGTTCCATTAGTTTTTCTTGATGCTGTTGAGATTTCTGTTGTTTTTGTTCATTTAAAATACTTGTAAGATTGTTCCAGCTCCTTCCGATATTTTATGTAGCTCATGTTTAACTAACTAATTGTTTCCATATGTTGCATTGGCTATATATAGATCAATGGCCTGTTTAAATCCGGTGCAACGAAGGCCTTGTTTGCACCTTTCTTTTATAGACCAATAGCTTATCTTTGATGGGACTAGTTCAGAGGTAGAGGTCTTGTATGTTGCATTACTTCTGTTGAAGAAAATTATTATCAGATGAAGAACTATTGTTAATATTGTGTATGGCTCATAAGATTCAATGCAACTGCTGCAATGAAATGCCCTATCCAATGGTTAATTCTCATCTATTGGATCAGTGTGTGCATCTTTTTTATGGGTTTGATTAGAAGTTTCTACAAAATCTATACATAAAGGGAGACAAAAAATATCATCTGCCGTCTGCTCTGTGTTTGAAAGTTTGAAGACCATTTTTATGTATAAAGGCTTTTGAATAGTGTTTTCTTAAAGCCAAAAAAATTTGAATTTAGAAAAGACATAGAAGATGAAACAATGGCTTTAATAAATTAATTTACAAGATTTCTTGTTTTCTATCAATTAGGATTCTACACACCGTAGGTAATAGCACACAAATAGCATTTTGCCCATTCATGCATTCAACGTATTGTTTTGTCACTCTTTGTTGTTGTGTTTTAGAGAATAAATTTGTTTCATGTTTTACTTGTGCTTCAGGTTGTTTTCTTGGGACTTTTAATATGTAAACTATGCAGACATAGGAGATGGGGAAGAGAAAAATTAATAGCAATATTTATGGTAGTTCAGCTTTTAAAATCAAATATTCTAAAGATTACATCTACTGCTAAGTTTACTTAATTTGGATTTTGCTAATATGTTATCTCATCAAGTTTGAATTGAATATTTGAAAAAGTCTCTACAAATTCTTATTACTTACAATCCAATTCCTTCGAGTTTTCCCACTTGAGGCACTCACTAACTAAGAAATGTTTCACTTTTGGAATTCCTAGAAATACCTTACTTTAAAATATAAAAAATGTGAGTTTGATACAAAGAAATTTCAACTTGAAACTCTTTAAAATTGAATACACAACAAAGAGCTAGAAGAGGAAATTTGAATCTAAAAAGTTCAAGGGGTTTTGATATATAAATCTCTTGAAATTTGAGTTGAGTTTGTTTTTGCTTTTATATAGGAGTTAAGTACCCTAAATGCTTGGTAAAAGAGTCATTATTAAAATGTTAGACTATGGTGAATTGATTTATCGCATCAAGAAATTTTGAATTTTTAAAGGATGAATCAACTCACCTTATATGAAGATGTTTTTAGACAAGTTGAATTATTTGAGGAAATAATTTAGCATGTGGTTTTGTTGAAAAGTAAAAGTAAAGCATTTGAATTAATTAAAGAATTGATTCAAGTTATATAGAAGCTCATAAAAAAGTGTGAATTGATTGGGGAATCACTTTACCTTATTTTAAAGGCATTCTAAACGGCACGAATCAATTGGAGAATCAATTACCTCAAACTTCAATTTTTTCAAAAATTATTTTTAAACTTGTTTTCAATTATTCTAAACATCATTTTATGCCATATTATCACCATCTCTTTTAAAAAACATTTAGACACAGGATTTTAATTTTAAAAATCATTTCTTCTAATTTTTGAATGAAAAGTTTTAAGCCTAATTTCCTATTTTACAATTGAACTTAGTTAAATAAATTGCTAAACTAATATGTCCAAACTCTATCCAAGTTCAATGCAATAAGTGATCTTCAATAACAATTAAGTGTATTAAAATATTTTATTATTATCATCAAAATTAATATCTAAATAGAGCTAAGTTTGAAAATATACTTAACTTGATAAGTGAACACAAAGTAGCATAAGAAAGAAAAATAGCTTGTAATAGTGTTTGTTTATGTTTAATGGATAGAAATCCTCTCCATTTTTATAAGAAAAATCAAATTTTCATTTTTCATAAATCTTTACTGCCCATTTAAATGAAGTCATTTGATAATAATAAGTCATGTTAGCAATTTTTTCAATTCTTTGTTTTGTATCTACCTTTTGCAATTCTAACTAAAAGCCTTCCATCATGGTGCAAAATAAAAAACTTAGCAATATCATTTGAATCATTTCCTTTAGAATGTTGTTTTCTAATTTGAGTTTATACTTATATATTTTAAAGTTACCATTCTTTGCTCTATTTTCTTTTCCTGCATCCAATTTGAGCTCTAATGAAACATAAGCAAGACATTGTAATGGAGTAATGAGAAACAATATAATCCCATCTTGATCAATTTATTTATTTATTTATTAAAATAGTTACCAATGGCTTTTGTTGGAAATATAAAAAGATATGAATCAGATTCATACATATCAGAATATAAAAAATTTGCAGCGGAAGATTTAGGGTCTAACATTTGTTTTTATTGGTCAAATTTATGATCACACAGAAAGCAATTTTATTTACAGTCTAAATTTCTTTTTATATGCAGAGAAAAAGAGAAAGAGTTATTTAAATGGTTTTATTGATTTTTTTTTGTTAACCAACCTTTTAACTTCCTTTCTTTTGCTTATTTATAGGCATTTCATAAACCTGATCATAGGTTAGGTTATAGACCAATTTTGGGCAACCTAATCCATGATCCATTATCTCTCACTTGCACATAATGAGATCTATATTCTCTAAGCATTTTATAAGATAACATCATCTTTTATATTTTGTAACACATCATATAAGAAAATAGGTCTAATGACTAGCATACTTTGAGAGCTCTTTATTATATATTTGTTAGGAGTATATATAACTTTTTGATGAATAATGGATCTTGAGTAGGCTTTAAGTATGCAACACCCTAGATCATTTTATCACATTTGAATTTCTTAAATGATCTCATTGATATATATTATATGTATTAGATATTGTATTCACAATTTTAGATACACTATAACTAGTATATCGATGAATACAAACATATGTGATATATTTAATGATCTTTCTCTTTTCTTAGGTTTCTTAATTTTAATTTAATTTATCTTTCTAATAATGCCTTGTTAGATTGAATCTCTCATAGTCCATTGGTAACATTCTAAAATAACCATCATTAAATTTAAATCTTAAAAAATAAAATAGAGTCATAAGGGTATAAATATAAGATCATTATTCCCTCAAAGGTTTCACACATCAAGGCTGAGATCTAGACTTTGATCACCTATATTGGTCATAATTTGCACGCGTGATATAAAACATGTATTATAGTATTCTTTCCTTTTTCTATGGAGCATATATCTTTATATAATGTATTTATACTATACAAATAATGGTTTAGATATACTCAATGTCTAATCTGAGTTCACCAATTTACCCTTCCTCATTTCTATCAAAACTTATATTTAGCAATATAGACAAATGAAGTGAATTCCTCATTAATTCATCTACGATCTTACATATGATCTAATCTTGTTTGTTAACAAGGCAACATTCATATTTTAAGCCTGGCTCTCAATACCTAACTTGAGTTTACCAATTTACTCTTTCTCATTTCTATCAAAACTCATATCTGGCAATATAGATAGATGAAGTGAATTCCTTATTAATTCACTTATAATCTTACATATGATTTGATCTTGTTCGTTAATAACGTGACATTCATATTTTAAGCCTAGCTCTCAATTATCACCTAAATAAGAAGCTTAAAATTATTTCATCACTTATCAATTACAAAAAAAAATTGATAAGTGATGATTACCCCTGTGAGTGGGCTAATCTTTAATCTATTTGACATACTTTTTAATGATTTAAGAATATTCTAAGAAACATTCTTACATCTATATATATAGGCTTATAATAAACACATTTATTATTTAGACATTAATATTTTATGAACATTTTTGAAAAAAATGATTACAATAATTGTATCAATATTTATGCAATCTTTAGGCTTATAATAAACATATTTATATATATAGGCTTATAATTGTATCAACATTTATGCAATCTTTAGGATTTCATATGTTTTACGAATACATCCCGAGGAATTGGCTTAATCATAGGATTTACTACCATCCCGCATGTAGAAATGTAATTTATGTTCATTTCTTTACTTGTTACCATATCTCTCACAAACTTGTACTTTGTGTTTATATGCTTAGTTTTACAATGATATTTGGGCTCCTTCATGTATGCTATTGCTGCTTCGTTATCACAGTTTACTAACATTAGATCAGCAATGTCAATATTTATACCCAAATAATCTAAAAACCTTTTAAGCTATACTATTTCTTATACTACTATTGAAAATGTTACAAATTTAGCTTCTATTATGGATAAGGCTATGCATGATTGCTTCTTACTATTCCAAGATATAGCGTTATTATTTAGTAAAAAAATATACCCAAAGGTAGACTTCTTTTCATCCAAGTCTCCTTTCCAATCAACATCACTATAGCCCTTCAATTACAGATCATTTCTTTTATAACATAATGAATAGTTGGTAGTACCTTTTAGATATCTCAGTATCCTTTTAATTGCTTTCAAATGTGCTAGGCTTAGGTTGGACTAATATCGACTTACCGTGCTAACAACAAAATAGATATCTGATCTTGTGCACATCATTGTGTACATTAGACATGCAACTACAATTGTATAAAGAATTTTTCTCATATACATTTCTTCTTATGGAATCTTAGGATAGATCCTTCGGCTTAGACCTTCACCTTTAATAATAGGAGTGTCTATGGGTTTACAGTGTTGCATTTAAAATTGTTTAATAATTTTATTGATATAATGCTTTTGTAATAAAGACAATAATTTATTTAAATGATTTCTTAAAATCTTAACTTCAAGAATATATGCAGCTTCACCCATATATTTTATTTTAAAATTAAATGACAACCATCATTTAATTTCATTGATATATTCTTTACTATTTCTAGTTATAAGTATATTATCAACATATAATGATAATATTATAAAGTTATCCTTGGACCTTTTTATATATGCACAATAGTTTTCGTCAATCATGATAAAATTATTTGACACTATCATATTGTGAAAGTGAATACACCATTGTCTTGAAGATAACTTCAAGCTATATATAGACTTCAAAAGTCTACAAACTTTATTTGCCTAACTTTCATTTATAAAACCTATAGGCTATTGCATATAGATTTCCTTTTCCAAATCTCTATTGAGAAATGCAGTCTTTACATTCATTTGATGTAATTCAAGGTCCATACTAGCAACTATAGACAATATCAAATAGATTGAGGTGAATATGACAACAAGTGAAAAGGTTTTCTCATAATCTATTCCTTTTTGTTATGTATAGCCTTTTACTACTAGTCTGCCTTATATTTTTCAATAGTGTCATCAGTCTTATGCTTGATTTTGAGAACTTATTTATTCCCAATAGCCTTACTTGTGTTCGAAAGATTAACAAGTTTCCAAACTTGATTTGATCTCATAAACTCCATTTCTTCCTCCATTACTTTTATCCAATTTTCCTTATTAGGACTAAAGAGAGCCTCTATTATATTTCTTGGCTCATCTTCATCTTGTGTAATGGCCATAAAAGCTTCAGTATCTTTAATGTTGAAATAATAGTAAAGAATGCCTTTTTTGCCACTATATTGCAATTGAGGCTTTAGAGAAACATATTTCTCAATTATCCTTAAATTGTTTCCACTTATACTAGGATTATTATTTGTTTGAGTAGTCCTATTTGGATTGCTCTTATATTGATTAAGATCACTATAATTTGTCTTAAAATTAAAAATATATTCCCTAAAATTCTCGCACTCAAAGGAAGTAAGCCTTAAGTACTTGTATCTATGGTCTTATATAAGGATAAATCCTGATTTATATTGCCCTATTTAGGAAAATCATTCTCTAAGAATGTGACATCTTATTATTCAAATTTTGTGAGACTCCTACTATCATGTTCACTAATGAACACATATCTTTTTGAATGGTCTGAGTATCTGATAAAGATACATTTTTTTCCTTAAGTATCTAATTTGTCATATGGGTGTGAGGTATCCAGAGCATAGGCCACACGTCCCTAAGATCGTAAAAAACTTAGGTCCTGCTTTCACTTTGTTAATAACTAATATGGCATGGTGGGAACTAATTTGTTATGCACATGGTTAAGGATATATTTGGTAGTTAAAAGTGCATCACC
Organism: Sindora glabra; assembly: GCA_020226215.1. Taxonomy (NCBI): domain Eukaryota; kingdom Viridiplantae; phylum Streptophyta; class Magnoliopsida; order Fabales; family Fabaceae; genus Sindora; species Sindora glabra. Next base: position 11,703 of record JAIUCU010000231.1, read on the forward strand.
CTAGTAAGTGATAAGAAAATTTGCTTATGTCATCATAAACCTAACCATTCCAAGAGTGTTTGATTTCATCTCTCTGCAACACCATTTTATTAAGGAGTGCATGGATTCATCAATTGATATTGAATCTTTTTTTTCATCACATAATTATCTGAATTGATTAAACAAATACTCACAACCATGATTAGTTTATAATGCTTTTATTTTTCTATCTAATTGATTTTCAACTAAGTTCATATAACTTTGGAAGCAACTTAATGCTTTAGATCTATGTTTTATTAAATAGATAATACCAAATCGAGTGAAGTCATTTATGAATGTGATGAAATATAAAGCTCCATGCTTGACTCTCACATTTATTAGATCACATATGTCAGAATGGACTAATTGCAAAGGGAAGTTAGCTGTGGTTTCTTTTCCAAATGATTTTCTGATACTTTTACCAACTAAGCAATGCTCATAAGTAGATAGATCTACTTTGTCATAATTAGGAAATAACTCTTCTTTGACTAGTCTATCCATTTGATATTGATTAATATGACTAAGTCGAGTATGTCAAATATTTAAATCAATTTCAAAATTATGTGATAATGTAAATGTGGAATAACTAAGATTACATTCATAATGATTAGTATCCATGATAAAAAAAATCATTTATTATACAACTAGATTCATAATGAGTTGTTTCTAAAGATAATTTAATATTATCATTAGTAAGATACAAATTAAATCTGAGTTTTAATAAAACCAACACAGAGATTAAATTTTGATAAATCTAATGTGCATATAAAATATCATGCAAGAGTAGAGTTTAGTTGCCCTGCAAGACTAACTTACATGTGCCTATTCCTTGAACTGTAACTCAAGCATATTTCCCATATAGGTCCATTTTGCTTTATATGATATTTGCTAAAATTCCACGAAGGTGTCTTGATCCTTCGCTATATAGTCAATTGCCCCTAAGTCTACAATCTATAAAGGATGATCTGTTAGAAAAATGAAACTAGCTACACAAAACTCACTAACTTGAGTATAGCTTAATACCTTCTCAGGTTTAAGGAAGTCACAAGCAAAATGTCCTTTCTTATTGCAATTGAAGAACTTGACCTTAGTCATATTCTTTTTCTTGAATGGACATTTTCATTTCCTATGGTGGTTATTTATTGATTTCTTGCTAAAATAAGCCACTTTCTTTCTTGCATCCTAGAACCCACCTTTATATTTGTGCTTTCACCTAGAAACTTTTCTTGAGCTAGATAAAGCTATATACATATTTCTATTAGGCTTAGTAGCTTCGAACTTTTCTTCTTCTACTCAAGGTTATAGACAACATCATCCATCATTCAAATATTTTCATTATAGGTTAAATATATATTCATATGCTCCTAAGAATGAGGCAAAGAGCAAATTACAACTTAGACTTGTTGTTCATTAATCAACACATGACACACATATTTTAATTCATAGATTATATTTGATATTTCTTATAAATATTTTCATTAAATGTTCAAGTTTTTTTTAAGTGTCAAATTTGATCATGAGAAATCAGAAATGTTCCACCAAACTTTTTTTAAAGTAGTCTATATGTTTTTAGCTAATTTATAATTCCTAAATTCTTGTATGATATCATTTTCTATGCTGCTCAATAATGTAATGTGAGTGGGAGAATTCTTCCTTTTTCAGGCTTCGTCATGTTAGGTTTCACATATACATAAGTAACGGGTTTTCAAAAAAAAAATGTGAAACCTTTCTATTATTAGTGCATAGGGACATATATCAATAATTATGTCTACAAGGATTATCTCTTAAAGTGCAGATCACAAACCACAAGCATAGTTAAGTGATAGTGCCTCTACAGTATCCATACGAAATGAATGATGATTTCTCTACCTCCACAAATTTGCTAGGAAGTGCTTTTTCTCACAAGGTAATAGTATTTTGGTGTGATTTTTCTGGTGGCAATTTGTATTCACTCTTAAAGAAGTGACACCTTCATGTTTTTTTATAAAACTAAAGGCATGCTACTTTTCTAGTCTTATTAGGAAGTCGCCTCATATTTCTTAATTTCATTCAATCACCAATACCTTATTTCTATTATAGTGAGAGTGAGGAAAAATAGGACTTATCTATTAGTTATTTAATATTACCTTAATATTAATAACTAAACATTATTATATAATAACATTATTCCATAATATAATTATCTAATATCAAATGGTATAATTATTTGATACTACTTTAATATAAGATAATATCATAGAATATACTATATATTATATGAATAATATATATTATTACTTTGATAATATATATATATATATATATATATATATATATATATATATATATATATATATATGTACTAAATAACAAGCCTACTTAATAGGATTTTAGTCTAACTAAAATTCAATTAATTATTATCTCATTCTTACTCATTTTGTGTGACCTTATAGGTTCTTATTATATTAGTAATTATTCATTAGTAAATTATAAATAGTGAGTGATATCTAGTAATATATTATTGTCACCTAAGTAGTAAGAATGTTTATGATTCGACATCCACCTAATGTGTAAATAATACTTTGCAACATAGTTCTTTTGAAACGATATCCAAATCGAACTAGAGGCATTGAATGTAACATAGATTATCAATGTAATCCATATTTCTTAATACCAAATAAACTAACTTAAACAAATGATTAATATTATATATTGATCTATTTAAGCATGGCTATGTATTTCTTAGTTTCACTAAATTAAGGGGCCAAGGATATCACTTTTTCTATATATGAGGAATAAAATCCCATATACATCACTTACATCCCTTTACATGATTTATGACAAACTCAATTAACGTCTTACACATCATCTTGATTAAAGATGACATAGGATAGTATCAAAGTGTGAGACTCCTCATGTAGGAACTGTAGTGGCTTCAGGCTAAATGACTATGTGCATTGTGTCACTTAAGAATAGCTAATGACATATGATAATTTATGTAGTATTCTCACAATAGGTCAGTACAGTACATCTGTTCACTATTAATGTACCTATGTATTGACTTGATATCACATATCTATGATTCACAATCATTAATCACTATATGTGATAGTCTTGATGTATTACTGTTATCCCTTTCATAATAATACTTGACTAAGGATATTTTAGAAATAGTAAAATTATTCCAAAGACAATTATTATATTAAGTTATAAATTGCACAAATGTTAAAATGAAATAAAATATAATAATTACATTGTCCAAAATAGGAAACACGACCTAACAATCATTAATCATTATATATAATAGTCTCAATGTACTATTATTATCCCTTCTATAATAATACTCGACTAAGGATATTTTAGTAATAGTAAAATTATTTTAAGAATAATTATTATATTAAATTATAAATTTCATAGATGTTAAAATGAAATAAAATATAATAATTGCATTACCTAAAATAAAATATGATATATTGTGTATTATTACAACTATCTTATGATTGGCTTCTAGGGCATGCACACACCAATATATAAGCTTCTCGGTCTTGGCTATGTTGGGCTATGTTTCTTGTCTCAACCTCTTCTAAGACCATATTAAGTGCTTCTAGAGCTTCTTCCTCTTCCATTACATACTAGATTTTCATGCTTCAAATTTTGTAATTATCACTATTCAGTGTCTCACCCTTATTGAGTTTAAGGATAATATTTTTGAAAGCAGTTGCTATTGTGTTTGTAGAGACACGAAATTTTATATATAAAAAAAATTATACATAATTAATGTCTAGCTATATATATATATATATATATATATATATATATATATATATATATATATCTACTTTAGCTCTAATTAATTATATTAGGACTAGTTTACATGTAGGATTTCGAGTTAAAAGGTTATTATATTTCTGATCATCATCTAAATTCCTAATATGAGGTTAGTACTAAAATAATTAATTAGGCAAAGTATACTAAATAAAAGAATTTATAGATATGTAATTTCAATTAAAAAAATTACGCAAATTGAAATATATTTCAATAATATAATACATAAAAAATAAAAAAGAAATTACATAAAATATTAGATATTAAATATTTAACTAAATTTTACAATTGTTACAATATTTTCAAATGTTTAATTCTATATAGAAAAGAGCTAACAAACCTATCATATAACTCTTGGGAAAACTCAATATTGTTACTAAATTCCTTCTCTAGCAGATAGTACTTGAAAATAGTCAGGTTTCGTCTATAATTTTTTTACTCTAAATAGTTTAATACAAATCTATAGACAATATTATTATATTGTTTGTATCTTATTTTTCTTTCTAATAGATAATCTAATATTTTCTTTTGGCAATTGGTAGGTAAGGCTTTTCGTAGGGCCTTTAATTTCTTCAAATTCTGATTCATCTTTAAAACATTAGCCCATATCAAGTTTTAAACTTTTTCATTAAACTTGATGATATGATTTACAAGATGTACAAAATTTTCTTTATAAACTTTTGGATCAGTTTGAAAATTTTTCGACTCGGAAGTCAACCTATTGACTTCTTATTTTTGTGCTAGATTATGTATGACTATTGGTATACATATGAGTCTTACCATAGTTTTTTCTAACATATACAAAAAAGGAACTCAATTAGATCTCCAAAGCAATAATTTGCACACACACAAAAAAAATTATGCTTTAAAAATATCCATAAAAAACTTTTTACCCTAGAAAAATTTGTACATCATGTAAAAAATTCTCACAAAAATTATAAAAAATAGTTTAAAGTGTAAGAGAAAAAATAGGATAAAAAAAGAAAAAAATTATACCATTTTTTAATTTTAGTGCGACACTATAATATATTAAGATTGTTAAGGGATTTATAACATGATAGAAAGCTTGACGTAGTGGTTTGAGGCAAGACTCGTTACCTCTGCAAGCAGGGTTCAAATCCCACATATGACAAAGGCCATATTCTTTATTTTTTCATGTATATATATATAGTGTGCTTGTGGGTAAGGTCAAGGCTGTACGAAAAATATTGAGTATTGTGTGTAAGTTGTCAAGAAGATTTCAAATCTTTTTTTTATATTTTTTTAATTTTTTAAACCATTTTTCAGCTACCTTTTGACAGTTTTTCAATTGCCTTTTCACATTTTTTTGAAAAAATATTAAAAAAATTATGCACAAAATTCCATTTTTTTATTGTGTCTTGATATAACGAATGTAAACAAACAAAAAAAAAATTATAGCATCTCCGTAACACACTACCACTAAATTTTACTTATTTTGTCTATTTTGATTAAAGAAAAAAGATGTCATTTACATTCCTATGCAGAAACTTTTTTTTTTGTCTATTACTTTATTCTTTTTACATTTTATTTTTTTTATTGTCTCCATGGCTACAAATAATTGATTAGAAAAGCCATTTGTTCACTATTATATGGCTTTATGAATCATATTTTTCTAACAGGATACTCAATTAACAAATGGTTCCCTCCTCTTTTTTTATACATAATTTGCTATTCTTTGCATACAATATTTTATTTAACATTGCCATACCCAAATAGAAGAAACTAAGGCAAGACAGAAACTACAGGTTGCGAAATAGTTTTGAAAAAAAAAATAAAGGAGGAAGTTTTGCACAGTGTAGTAATGGCATTTGTACATATAACCATAAGATATTCCCATAAAAAATAATACAAAATATTGCCAATAATAAATTATAAAATATTAGAAGAGGAAATCTACACCATGTTGCATCAAATGAAGTACCATAAAAAAGGACAATTGCAGTAAAAAGAATCTAAAAAAAATTATTTTTACAAATGCTAGGGACATCCATATATATATATATATATATATATATATATATATATATATATATATATATATATATATATATATGGGAGAGATAAGAAAAACAAACCATCAAATGGCTTTGATACCAATGTTGGAATTGTAAAAGGGTATGAATCAAATTCATATATACTGAAATATTAGAAGTTTATAATGGAAGATTTAGAATCCAACATTTGTTTTTACTAGTCATATTACAGAAAGACAATTTTGTTCATAGTCTAAATTTCCTTTTGTGTGCAGAAAAGAGAGAGAGAGAGTTTCTTAAATAATTTTATTGAATTTTTTTTCGTTAACTAATCTTTTAACTTCTTTTCTTCTACTTATATATATATATATATATCATGAACTAGGTCATGAGTTAGATTATGGACTTATTTTAGACGATCGGAATCTATGATTCAATAGCCTTAAATTTAAAAATAAGACGAAGAAGGGTTGAGATGAGAGCAAATACTTCTCAAATTTTCAAATAAGTGTTTTGGTATCAAATAAAGCAAATCTCAAAATAATTAGACTCTTAAATACAGTAGCATAATTTTTGTTGATGTTAAACACAAGATGAAATCCTATCTTAATTATATGTTTTGCAAATTGTTGTTTTTCTCCTTTGCAAAGCATAAAAATGTGGTGACTGAACCATCTCAAAATTTTATGACATAAATTCCTCAAATCTAAACTAAAGCTAACAAGTTCAAAAGTTCGAATGGAGAAAAATGCAGGTAAATTTGAAGACGGAGATTGACGTCTTCACCTTCCATTTTTTTCTGGGGAATTGGGTTAAAGCGATAAAATGTAGAAGGGAAAAAAATTATAGCATTGAAAGTTAAAATGGAAAAAAAAATATATATGACCTGAGCTGGCCAATAAAGCATTGATGATGGTTTTATTTGGCGGAGTGGTAAATATTTGAGGGAAGAAAATGATAGTTTTATTTGGAGCAATGGTAAAGATTTGAAAGAGGAAGATGAAATTGTCATTTTCTCGTGGAAAAGGAAATGACCTCCATCCATGATTTTATACTTTGTCTTATGAGAAGTTACTTCTTCTTGAGGACTACATTGATCAACCTAAAGCATTTTTACTATATAAAGACCATTGATCCTTGTAAGAAAATACAACTCAAATGAATAATCCCGTTTATTAAGTCTTACAATTTAGAAAAATGTTTAAATTTATTCTACGTTGGACTTAAGAAAATGCAACTTCATAAGGAGCTTCATGCCCCTCCATGTTCCCTAAGTAAAATGCCTTTAAATAGCCCTAGAATGTTGGGAAATGCCTAAGTTATCGGATGTAAGACTTAAAAGAAGAAAGTAACTTCCAAAAGACAAATACTATTAAACGTAGAGGAGGACAATTAAAAAGCTAATTCTTCATGTTATTTTAGAAGTGATAATTTTTTATATAATATAATAACCTGATACAAACATGATATATTTATATAAATTTAGATTGATATATCAATTAATTTAAAAATTTATATTAAATTTTTAAAAATATTATTTAAAAAATATTTAATAATTAAATAAATTTTATAATTTTAAAAATAGATATATATAATAAAAATATAAAATATTTATATTAATAAAATAAGAATAAAAATTTAGAATAATATTTTATTAATAATTAAAAATATTTTTATAAAAATAATAAATAATTAAGTTTAATAAATATTTTAATAATATAAATTTTATTAATTAAAATTATTAAATGAATAATCCATTTTTAACATATTTAATCAACTGAACAACATCAATTGTCACTCCTATTCTACATTATGTGGGGCTTTTAATCTCTCCTGCATTGACATCCAGCATAATTTTGAGTCATAGAAGAGTATTTGATTTCATTAAGATTAACATTAATCTCATTTTTCCGACGCCCATGTTCGTTCCTCGCATCATAAGCAAATTTCATGTTAAAAGTAGAATTTGAGGGGAAATTGAAGAAGGTAATATAATAGTGAAAAAAATACAAATAAATCTTCTAAAATAAAATATAATATCATATAAGTCCCTTATTTTTTTGTGATTAAATTCCTTAAAATTATAAAACTTATGGATAAGTCCTCGAAATTTTTTAAAAAATTGAAAATATTAAAAATCTAGTTTAAAAAAAGAGGCATGACGATTTTTTCTAGCTATTTTTAACGTTAATTCAGCTAGTTTGCAAATATCTTTTCTTTTAAAATAATTTGTTAACAATAGAGTTGAGTCTTAATATGTTTATAATATAACCGAAAATAAATATTTTGAATAAATTATTATGAAAACTCAATTTAATTACAATTGCATAAGTAAGATAATTTTTTTAATTTTTTTTGCCATTACTAGTCTAATTTTATTATTAAAAAAAGTTTAAAAAATCATAAATAATTTACCTCTATCTTATTTCCTTTCATTGAAATTTCAAAATTTTAAATTTTTTTAAAATTATAGGAAGATTATTTATTGATTTTGAATTCTAATAATGAAAGTTATTTTAAAGAAGTTATTTATATTTTACCCTATAATAATACACGCTGAAGCGGGGGGGGGGGTAGGGGAGGAGAACCGATATGGCTCACAACATTCCTTCTTGCTTCACAAAGAAAAAGAAACATGAAGGTATCTTGTTTTCTATTTTTAAAAATAATTTTTCAAAAAAATAAAAAAAATAATTTGATAATTTATTTTTAAAAATTATTTTCCAAATATATAACTTAAAAATAAAAATAGAAATAATTTTTAGTTATTTTTTGAATTTATTTTCTTATTCTAAATGTTAGTTTTATAATTAAGTGAAATATTTTTTTTTTGCAATATCAATCACCCTCTCTTCTTTATTTTTTTTCAATTTGAAAATAATTTTTATGAATAAGAAAATAATTTTGAAAAATAATTTTTTAAAATATATAAATAAAAATATATTCAAATCTGATCAAACTGAAACGGTGCATTGTTTTCTTGCAGCACTTGTTGAAGCTGCAAGGCTGGCTGGATGGGCTCTGGCCGCAGCCTTTAGACGCGGCTTGCAGAATGGATGGTCTCATCTACGGGCTCAATCTAGTATATGAAGACATAAAGGGGCTCATAAATTAGGCTCGACACTATTTGACATTACTCATACTATGAGTCCAATCAACCTTTTAGGACCAAGCCTACCCTACATATAGATCGGTGATAAAACGGATGGAGGTCGGTTGCCCTAATTGTACTCAAGGTCGGGAATGTATCTACTTGTGTTCGATTTAAGAGAAAGACATTCAAGTTGCCTGCATTCAGGCAAGCAAAGGAGAATCATATTATTAATGATTAGTACATTTAAATTGATGTAATTTTATAAATGGTGAAAGAAACATAATTAAGATGCATTAAGTGCACATTTTAAGAACATAATAGTACAAAGGAGAAAGACTTTATTTGGCAATTAGCTAATTACATTACTAATTAGTTAATTTAATTAACTATTAGTTAATAGTTGATTGTATTAATTAATTTGATCAACTGATTTCATTAACTATTTGAATAAGAATACTCTTTCCGTTTTTATTTATCTATTATGATTAACTGATTTCACACATAATAAGAAAATAGTTTAATTTATTCATTTTTAATAAGTTTCACAAGATTATCCTTTTTCAAAATAGTTAAAAATAGAAAAAAATATAAAAAAATAAATATAAGTCGATTAATAGTGTAAAATAATAAATTATTTATTAATGAAAAAGAAGGGCAAATTTGAAAATGGAACATTTAATATTTTATTAGAATTATAAAGAGATAGATGAAAAGAAATAAAAAAAATTCTTCAAAATGTGACAAATAAAAAGGAATGGAGGAAGTATTTGATAAAATCAGCTATTTATAATTAATTATTTATATATAAAATGATAAATAATGTATAAGTTATATTTTATGAATTATTTAAGTATTTTTTATATTAATAATATTTTAATATTTTAATATATATATTATTTAATAAATTAAATTTTCTTATAAATAATATATTATCATTTAGTAGATTAAATTTTAATTTATTATATATTAAATACTTTTTTCAAATTAAATTAATATCATTTTTATAGTTATTATTTTTTTTAAGAAATTAAGATGAATATTTTAGATTTTTTTATAAGAAAGACAAAGCTGAAAATATAAAAATTAATTAGAGATAATTTAATCTTTTTATAAATAATTTATGAAATAGTCAATTGAAAATCCTAGTATTACCAATGTTTTCAAAATGATTTTTTTTAAAGGCAATCAACTATTTAAATTAGCTGATTACAAATATTAAAATTGACTTATTACCTAGTAAATCAACCAATTTTAGTCAAACAAAAAATTAGCTTATTAGCTAGTAAATAAGCTAATTTTAATCAAACTAATCAAAAGTTATTCTAAAAATCATTTCCTAAACAAGTCTAAAATAAGCAAACATGATAGTATAGTATAGAATAATAAAGGATAAAATATAACATTATGAAATGTTTGATAAATAATTTTATAAGTAATTTGATAGTATAAATTTATACTATCATGTATTTATTAGTAAACATGTATATAACATGATATTATTAAAAATTTTGTTTAGACAAAATTAGCCTCATATAAAAAGTAACCCGTATCATAATTATTTTATTATATTTGGTAATTTAAAAAAATTTCAATGTATTATAATTATTTTAATTAATAATAATTAATATTAATATATTAATTATATTTTATCTATTTTATATGTAAATAATAATTATTAATATTTTTAATATTAGAATAGGTTGAAAGTAAGTTAGAATTTATAAATAAATTATATGATGACTAAATTATTAATATTTTTAAGGATAAAATAGCTTAAGGTTAAATTATACTAAATAATAGTTATTAATAGAGGTAGAGTGGTAATAAGAATAAGTTAATACTAAAATGGATACCATAAATATTATTCTAATCTTATCATATTAAAACTGGTATAAAGAGAAAGGATTAAATTATCATGTATTAGCTATATAAAATAATTTAACCGAAATAAATTATATTATGTTATGTAATTAAGGCCCAAACACCTATTAAAACATGATAGTATTTATTTATACTATTATACTTTTGTTATGTAATGTATTAAATAGGCCCTAATGATTAGTGCATTTAAATTGTAATAATTTCTTTTGAATAAATGGTAAAATAAACATAATTGAGATACATTAAGAGGGCATTTAATAAGTAATTTTTTAATTAGCTTTTAATTGATTTGAGTGTCTTTAACTATTTAATCAAGTTAATTAGTTGATTTGTATGACAATTAACTGTTTCAGTCAACTTATTGATCTTTAAATAGTTATTTCGAAAAAGTTAAAAGTAGTAACTTTTTAAAATAACTAATTTGCATTTCATATAAAAAAGACATTCTCACTCATAATTATAAATTTTTCACATTTTCATTTTCATTTTCATTCTTAATAAATAAGAAAATACTAAACTTTATTTATTTATTTCGTAGAGAAAATATAATATATAATAAATTATGATTATTTATTTTTTAAAATAAAAGGTAAATAAGTATAATAAATTATATTAAAATATTTACATAATACTAAAAAAATAACATGAATATAATCATATCTTTTCTATTAAATTGTATAAAAAAGAAAAGAATATATGTTTCATTTCAAAGTAAATAATAGAAAATGTATTAAGAAAGTTATTAATTTTTTATCAAATAATATCTTTTGATTAAAGAACAATACATATTAAAAAAAAGAAACTATCATATTATTTATGAAATATATGTTTTTTATTTAAAATATGTAATTCATCAACATTTTTAGTGACAAATATATGAAGTAAATTTAATATTAAAATAGTTACAAAGTAAATTTTAATATTTATTGCATCTACTAAAATATTATAAGTATTTCTTAATTAAAGAATTATAATTGTTCATTTTTTAAAGAAAAATTAAATAAGTATATAAATTATAATATTATAACTTTTTAAAAAATTTAATATATTAAATAATATATTATAATTATAATCTAAAATATTATTAAATTAAAATAATATCCAAATTAATCATAAAATACACGTATGTCTTTGTATATTATTTTACTTACAAACAGCTAGTAATAAATGATTAATTTTACCTAATATTTTTATATAAACAACTAATACTATTAGGTAATTAAATTAATTAATACAATTAGTTATCAATTAATAATTAATTCAATTAATTAACCACTAATATAATCAACTAATTACTAAACATAGTCTAAATGTAACTAAATCTAGTTCAATTGCTTAAATATGGATGTAATTTATCCGCCTCTTCTAGAGTGCAAAATATAATTCAAAGTTAAAGCGGATAATCACAATTATTAATAAAAAATTAAGGAATAAGATAACTATAAATTAAAATTTCTTTTGTGATTTATTATTTATCAAATTTTAACCTTAATTTTCTTAACAATAATTATGATGATTCACTATATTCTCTAAGGTAGCATTTGGTTCATAAATTTTGTATTTGTGGGAATGTACACTAATCTAAAAATGTGATTCCTAAAAATTTAATTCATTAAAACATAATATTTTCATGTTGGGTTCAATGTAAACATTCTTAGGATTAATTTTTCAAATTTCTGGATTATTTATATTTTCATATTTGATTCATACTTTATATTTTTAGAAATTTTATTAATTTTTTAAAAAACACCCTTATCAACATTTTATTATAAATTATAATAAATCATAATTTTAATTAAAAATATGTAAATAAATAATTTCAATACTTAATATAAAAATTGTGACAATTATAATTGCATGAACTATGCATTTAAAATTTTATTTTTAGATTTTAAATCATTAAAAAATATAAAAATTAATTATAAATACTTTTCCATTATAAAACCTGAACTATACATTTAAAATTTTACTTTTTTAATTTTTAAATCATTATAGGTTATAAAAATTAATTATAAATACTTTTTCATTATAATTACATGGGCTACACATTTAATTTTTTTAATTTCTAAATTAGTATAACATTAATTGAGCCCAATTTTTATAAGTTTTAGAATTGTGACAATATAATACTAAAAAAATAAAAACAAATGTACAATGTAGATATGCAAATTGAACAAATATATAACCATTTTAGCCCATTTCAAAATTTTGAGTTTATGTATGTGAGGGAATGAATTTGCTGCTGTATATATTTAGGTATTCAACACCGTATAATTTTGATTTTGCTCTAGTTGGAAGTGGAGGAAGAGTAGGTAAAGAATGATCATATCTATAATTACATTGTACAAATTGAAATAAAAGTGAGTTGACGTTGAAAGAATTGAAGATGGGTTTGTCTTATTATTTTGACACCACTATTCTTATTCCATGAGAAACTAAAATACCTATATCCCACTATGAAAATATTTTAGGTAGAGAGTTAGGGTAAAATATTTCCAGAAATGTTATATTTAGGTAAATTTTTAAAAATTTTGAACATAATATAAAAATGTAATATTTTCATAAAATATGATAAAAATTTTACAAATCAAGTACTTCCTAAATATATCACACATTCGAATGTCATATAGCAAAGTTGGGTGAGTCACGCTATTTCTTGTAGGTATCACATTGAGATGAAAAAATTAAACCTCTCTCATATATAAAAGTTATACAGAGATTTCTCTTCTATTTTTAAAATCTATATATTATTATATTAGGAATATTTCTATTAGATTCTATAATTCTTTTAAAATTGAAATTTTAAAATAATAATATCACTAATGACCAAAATGCATCTAAATAGAAGCGCTCACTTCAAATTTTTTAAGATGACATTGATTTTAATTAATGGAAAAGTGGTTTTCATGTTTAAAGTTTTATTTTCCAACTTTTTACTTTTTCTAGTACGTGTAGGTTTTAATTTTTGAATATGAGCAACAAACTATATATATTCTTTTATTTTGGAACAATTAAAAAATATATTTCTGTGGTAATAAAAAATAATTTCACAATAAAATCTATTATATTTGTTTATCTAATGGAAGAATGACTATTTTGGTGTTCATGAAAAAATAATTTTCACATTAAAATAATTTATTTTTTATTAATGAAGAGAATATTTTTTGTAATAATTGAAAAATAATTTTCTTATTAAAATATATTATATTTGCTTTTGATTAAGTGAAGCTCAAAAGATAGGTTACATATAAACTTTGTTAAAAATAATTTCAAAAATAGACCATACGTTTATATAATAAAATTAGTAGTAAAATTAGTATTTGTTGATCAAAATTGTCATTTGACCATATACAAACAGAGGATTCAATGGTTAGTAGTTGGAAAATTTTAAATTATAAGAAATGTAGTAAAAATTGATCTTTCAATAAATTCCTGTGTGGATTCTAAAAATAAATGAAATACCCGAATATGTTTATAATATTTTAAAGAAATTCAAAGTATTTTTTTCAATTGAAATTGGTGTGAATGGGTCAATTGAAACCTGTGCCAATTAAGTTTGTGCTTAGATTATTATATGGTTAACTTTTTATAGAATTTTTTTTAAATCCACAGTTGAATTTAAAATACATGTTATTTGAATATCATCCTCAAAAAATAGATATCAAGAAGAAATTATTTCTATCCCATTAATTAAATTATACATATGAAATCTAAGAAAATTTTAACACTTTGATCTTATCCATATTTTTTAAATTTTTTTAAAATTTCATATAAGATATATATGTACGATGATTATTTTTAATTTAACGGTTGGTTTAAAGAAAAACATATTATAAAGAAAGTAATCGATAGATACAAGTGTCTCAGGTTCTATATCAGTATCCAATGATCCTTCAAAATATTTATATATAAAACATATTTTGATTATCTCAAGAAAATGAATCGAGATATGCATGATTTGATGCAAACAACACCTAGCACCTCTACCCAAAAACAACCCTTAACATGATGCCCAAGTGACTAGAGGATACATTGGTAAATTCGTCCACCCTCCCTCTCCCATCTTTTTCATTTATTAATTGCATGTACATTAAGAAGAAAAAGAAAGAAGCGAGAAAATAACAAAACAAAACATAACAAACATATAAGCAGCATTTAAGTGGGAAGGCGCGGTGCAACCATGATTGGTCATAAGACAACCAAAAGAGAGCGTGGCAGCAGCAAAGTCAGAAGAACCAAAACATTCTTGTTGGCATTCCCCGACCTACCTACATGCCGTCTGTTCCTGTGACCACACAAGCTAATGGGTAAAGCCTGACTTGTGAGAGGCTTAACCCTAAGGCCCCTAGGATTCTCACAAGAGCCCTATGTATTGCCGTAGCCCTGTTCCATATAGCCCTGTGCCATATATTTTACACCCCAAAATATATACAGCCCCTTTTCACACCGGAGATTTGCTCTCAGAACTATACATATTAACTTCATTTTATTTCCAACCATTAATCACACTTCTCAACGATATCTCTCTCATGCAAACTCAAACCCCACGTCTGATTTCATAAAAAAGAAACAGTACCTATGCATGAAACTTCAGCAAATTGATCTGTGGGATGCACACTAGCTATACATTTATTCACTGTGCTATATCAGAGAGAGAGTATGTGTGTGGAGTTAGTAATAACCTACGAGGCTTATCTTAGATTGAAATCTTACTATTAGTAATTCAAAAGATTAAATAATATCTGATAGCACGCTTTTAATTTTAAAGTAGAACAATTTGTGCTATCTAAATTTTCATATATCATGAAAAAGCAGTAAATTAATTATATATAATATTAAGAACTTTTATCTCAAATAATATTTAATGTCTTTTAAAAATTTTAATTTTTAATCTTTGTATGCCTATATCTAATAATTTAATTACTTTTACTATTAGTAAAAAAAAACTAATTATACTTAATATTTACACAAACAATCATTCAATATATGATCCAATCAGATTATAACAATAACAAGCAATCGAATAATTTGTATGGTAAAATTATAGTACTTAGTATTTGGGAGGAGTTAGGCCATGTAGGTGTTTGTGAGTGACAAAGATGTAACGTAGGGTTAGGCAGAGGAAACTGAATTGAAGTGAACAAGACCAATAAAGAAAATTTGGTGGGGATGGTAGTATCCGTAAGAGGGATGATTCAACACAACCGCGTGATGTACACAAACAAGAAAAAAGGGAGAAAGAAGCCAACATTGATTTTGTTGAAATGAAGAGTCATTTTCGTCTTGAATTGCGCTTTGACACGGAGATGTTTCCATTAGTCGGTTCAGATCTGCTCCCTTGTCCCTCCTTTTCTTATACCTTTGGATGCTTATTCATTGCCTTTTGTCTTCTCTTCTGACGCATGTTTGCTCCACAAATTTATTCCATTTTCATATATACATAATCAATATATGGGTTTAGATTAAATTTTTATGTTGTGATTGTGGAAATAATAGACAGAAAAGTAATGTAATCGTGGTGTACTAATATTGGAGAAATTATTATGTAGATTAACATATTTAAAATAGTTTTTTAAATTCCAGACATTTACAGATTTGAATCTGGTGTAATAAATGTAGATGAGATGTGAAATTTTTCATGAGAGTTACTTGAAATCCCAGATTTGCTTTCAGATTTTTGGTGAGACTTTTTAGAATGAAGAGTATATACATTGTAAAATAATTTTTGATGTATTTGGATGTAAGTTTGAGAGTTATTATATCATTTGATTTTTTTATAATTTATCTAAATTAGTGGATTTTTTTTCCATCTTTACCTATAAAGTAGGTTAATGTAGTTGAACCATGTTAAATATATATTAAATATTTGCATCTATTGATTTACTACTTTTTATGCATTATCACAATTATCATTAAAAAAAATTTTCAACAAGTGATATTAAAATAAGCTGTGAGATCCCAAATAATCCGTACTAAGGATTACAAATACACTCTTTTTCATACTTTACATTTTGGTCTTTTCGATAAATTATTCATTTAGGTTAAAAGACTAAACAAAGGAATCTAAATTTAAATAAGAGAATGATTTAAAATAGAAAATATTTATAAATTGATAATAATCCTAATTTTACTAGGATAATTAACTTAAAATAGGAAATAATGACTAATCAGTAATTATTAGAATTTGAGTTGAATCCTAATAGAAAATAATTTTCTCTTTAAAAATAATGAATATTATTCTCGGCTATACTTCCTGCATATAATATTAAATAAATAAAATATTTTATATTATTTTAATATTTGAAACACAAATGAATATGATTATTCTAAATAAAATTCCTTAAAAAACCGAAACCGTACCATGCACTACAAAAATAAAATTTTCAACCTCAGTAAGAATTCATTACCTCATTTACAACCTCTCACCCAAATGTTTACATACGCTTGAAATAGGTTAATTAACAATTAGCAAAAACAGTTCAGCATTTATATCACTGTAGCTAGAAATATTTATGGACAATCTTAGATAAAATATTCTTCTCAATAAAGTTTTTAAAAATTAAAAATATTTTGCATCAGATATCAGCATGGGATCTTGGAAATAATTTTTAAAGTTCAATTAGATGAAACAATTCGCATGATGATATTATTAATAATGCTTTCTTTTCCTTCAATGCCCGTCTGTCATAAACTGAGCACCACTTTAGCTATGACTAATGTGCGTGATACAGTGTCTTTATATATTTCTCTTTTAATGCTAAACACTGACAAGCCAACACTTCAAGTTATTGATATATCTCTGGAATTTTGACGTACCGTTACTTCATTTAGTCTAATTAAAGCATGTAGCTGCCCTCAGCTTGTTGACACTTAATTGGATTAATTATTCTTTCTGCAATACTGGGATTCCATTAACTGAGCAAAGATAGCAGATCTTCTTTTTGTTTTTCATTTTTGACCAAATTTATTGATGTGGTTTCCTCGAGGAATTAATTAACCCACTTCTTTCTCTTAATTTCTCTTTCCTCCAGGAGGCCATTGTAGTAGGAACAAACTATTACGTAGAAATCAGGCGGACTTAGAAGATACAAGCTGTAGCATACGTCTGCAAGTTTTACCAGATGTATAATTGATTCCTGTTTGTGAATCGCGTTACATGATGTAATTGTAAATAATCTCCGGCTGTTACAAAGATATATGGAAAGTTTAAATTCTCCTAAAGATAAATGAATTATTTAATTAATCATTGATTGATAAAATAAAATTGTTTAGTAAGATTTTTCAAAAAAAAATTATTTCTTAATAAGTGAAGAAAATTATTTATTTACCTTCTCTAAGTGCAAAGTATTTTTCATATGAATTTATTTTTTATTATCAATCAAATAATTTTAAATATTTTTTAAAAAACTTATAAAGGAATTTAAAAGTTTAACTTTTTGCAAGAATTTTTTTTCATGAATTAAATGAATTTTTTTTGTAATAACAAGAGTGGTTAAATCACTAAATACACACATGTAAAGACTAAAAATCGAATTTTAAATATAACAAAAGATATAAAATCTTCAAAGAATATTAAATGTCACTTGAGTTAAAGACTTTCGCTACATACATGTGAGGACTAAGGATTAAATTTTAAATGTGGCAAAAGATACAAAATCTTTAAGAAATATTGAATGCTACTTGAATTAAAGACTTTTAGTGAATCAAATGACTTTTAATATTATGAATATAGCAAATGTTGCCACTATAAAAAAATCTCATATATATATATATAGGAAGAGGGAAAAAAGAGAGAGAGAGAAAGAGAGAGTTTTTATGCTATCTATGTATCTTGTAATGTATAAAACAATAGATATTGTTATAGTATATTAGTAATGTTATATGCATAAAAAATAGAATTCGAAATTGAGTTTTGAATGTAAACAAGAGTTATTATTAAATATAAGATAAATTTTTAAAATTCAATTTAATAGGTATAAATATTTGAGGCTTGAGATGTAATGGCATTTTTTAATGTACAAAGAATGATAAATTTTTTTTATATATTAGTTTTTCATAAATGCATTTATATTTTGACAGTACACATTACTTTGTAATTAAGTATAATTATATATCAATTTAACAAAATAAGCCAAGCCATATACGCGTTAACCGTTAAAAGTTCATTTAAAAAGACAAATTTTGATGAATGATGTCAAGAACAAATAAAAAAAAGGAAAATAGTATGCACATGTGTAAATATTAACTTTTATAATATATTTCTAATTTTGATATTTTTATCGGAATAATAATTACTTATAAAATGTAATGTAATATTGATAGGAGGGAAGGTGCGAAAAGAGTTTCTATGTAATATATATGGATAAGACTTTGTAGCGCTTTTCAATGGTGCTACCAATAGTAATTCTTCTCGATGCTTGAATTCTGTGAGGCACTCATTGTAACGGTGGATTCTACAAAAATATGCAATCAGTATATGTGCATTGCCATTAGTAATATCAAAGGTGGCCTGTGGTAAACACATGTCATGTTCATATGGTGTTAAAAATTAATAAATACAAATGAATTCATTCAAGTCCATCTATTTATTAAGTATATTAAGGCAGGTCAATTTATCTAATTAATTTGACAATTGTAATTAATAAATTTTATGTTATAAATTCACTTATCAAATTTTTATTAAGAATATATTTAATTATTAATTAAATATTTTATTAAAGTTTTATTGTTATTCTAACAAACATGAATTTCATCTTTGGGTTATATATAATTATTTATGATTTATTTGTTAATTTGTTAATCTATTTAATTTTGAGTTAATAATAACTTAATTCATTTATTATTTATGTAATAAAGGTTGACTCATTTAAAATTCGAATTCATACAGGAAGTATTTAGTTTGTAGGATTTTATATTCTTAAAAAAGTGAATATTTTTAGAAATGTGATATCTAGAAAATTGGATTCTTTGAAATGTAACACTTCTATATTTGATTCAATATAAATATTTAAAAGAATATTTTCATACATTTTTAGATATGTTATATTTCTATATTTAGTTTATATTTTATATTTTTAAAAATATTATTAATTTTTCAAAAATGCTCATATCTTTTTTTATTATAAATTGTAAAAAATTATAATTTTAATTAAAATCATATAAATAAATGCTTTTACACACACAATAAATTAATAATTTGAATTCTTGAATGGAAACATAATAAATGATTCAATATTTGAAATATTAAAACCTTTAAGAATTTGGATTTTTAATATAATTAATTATATAAGGAAATTCAAAGTTAAGTCTAACATCAGGGTATTAGTGTTACATTACTCACAAATTTATAACTTTATTTTTTTAATTTCAAGGTTATATATTAAAAATTATATAAATTAATTAGAAAATTTTCAATTGTCATTTTTATATCAAAATGAGAATATAAAAAACATATAATGCAAAAGTATGTAATATTTTTGGTCCATTTTTAAGTACAACAATATTTAAGGAAAACTATAAACATGTCCTCAACAAGTTTGGCTGTTGTTAACTCAACGTCAACTTTACGTAGTAGTGCCTTATGCAATTTTATCTATTAATATTGGAGGTGTAGCTATTTTCAAGATTCACCAACAATCAAATAGGACTAGATATTTTCCTGATCTGTTTGATATAAATGATACTGCGATAAAAGAACAATAGAGGTTGCGATTGCAGTGTAAAATGAAATAGGGTATAAAATAAAATTGAGGGTAGATTTATCTTTTTATTTTAATATTAATATTTTTATCTGTTATCTTATAGAAATTTAAGATATTTATTTCTTCTCTTAAGAATATTTTAAAGAAAAATGTAATTAAAATTATTTTTAAATATATTATATTTTTAAATAAATTTTTTAAAATTTTAAATTAAATGTGATAATGTAATATTTTTATAAAATATTTTCAAGAATGAAAAGAATATTTCACAAATAAAACGGTCAACCTATAAAGCATCCTATTTTGTACATATTTAAAATTACCATTCCAAAATAGTACTATATAAAACTTGTTATTGAAGTTTTCACCCACTCTCTCTTCTCTTACACACACGCACGCGCACACATATATATATATGAGTGAAGGCTTTCATAGCAGATTTTACATAGCATTACGAATTACCAATAACTATATATATATATATATATATATATATATGAAGACAGCTGAGCCCGGAGCTCTGCAGTGATGACTGTAGAATACCCGTGGATCATATGATATAACGACGTCACAGTTCCAAAACATAGTTAGACTAAGACTAGACTCTTGCAAGTTCTGCTGTGGATCGTACAATGTTTTGGAACAGGCAACTAAGCTTATTGCTGTTCAACTAAGCTTCTGAGCTCCCGAGCTTACGCACGTTTTTCATGTGTAAAAGCAGATCGCAGTTGCAATTAAGGCCAGTCGGTTACAATTATATACATTACGATTACGACAATGATATATAATTGTAATCGCAAATAAATTGCACATGTCATGGCAATCCAAAATTGCCAGTTACATCTTAAATTTAAGTTTATGACCGCAAAATTATATAACATTATTTTTATACTAAATTTTACAATCATAATTGTTTGTAAATTTTCCGCAGAATGACGATATTTTTCTATTATCTTCGTTATTAGAATTGACTGACCGTAATTTACAATCATTTGTGATGCCTTTTTTGTAAAATATGCCAATGTTGTTACAAATTTTGTGATATTATGTGAGTTTTAAAATTTGAAGTTATAATAATTTTAAAAATTATTTAATTATATTTATTGAAAAATAACAATTGTAATAAAATAATTCTAATCTAACAAATTTTATATTTGAAAACTTTAAAAATATCATCAGAAGTAGCGAATGTCGTTTTTTTTATTTCTTTCAAATATCTGGCCTGGGTCCCGACAACATAATCAAGACAATCTTGTGAGAAATAGTGCCTCATTCACAAAAACTGGGTAATTTGATACCAAAAACACATGCGAGGATATTGAGTTTATCAACTGCTTATTTTAGTATGGTTCACGAATGTGGTTCACCGTTGCCATTTTGAAAGGGAGGAAAAGTTTGGTTTATGGACCAGCTGCATGTTGGATCTACAGGGGTATGATTAGCAGGGCTTTGGGCCAATTGGCCCCTACGGCGCAATATTATCTTTTACATTTTATATTAAAGTTAAATTAAGGTCAAATTCAACGTGAGTTTCTCTTTGCCCTGTGATTATTTTTAAACATTTTGTTCTTAAACGTTAGATGATTAGAGCTTTTGAACCTTACCGTTTTTCATTGTTTTATAATTTATAAGCTCAATTATACAATTTAGTAATTTCAATAGAAATTTTTATATATTGTTACAATTTTAAATTTTTTATATATAATTTCTTATTATTCTTAAAATTTTAAATGTAATTAGAAATAATTATTTTAATTATACAGAAAAATATATATTTAAATCTGTATAATTTGATTAAATTTACAACTTCATCCTTACAATTTAAATTTATGTAAAAAAGATCTAAAGTTTTAAATAATTTGTAATTAAAATTTTCCTTTCAATGGGCATTAACTAACTAACAGAGCCCTACTTATCATCATATGTGTTAATCAAATTTTACATATTGATATTTATTTTTAATTAGTTATTAAAATTCATGTATCCATCACCAAAACCATACCCAATAAAATTAAAACATATTTAATCTTCAACTAAAATATGCAATGAGAATTAAATTAAAATAAATGATAAAATGTTAAAATCATGTACACTAATTGCACTGATCTTGTAAAATGAAGTTTGGAAAAATATAGGATCAATAAATTGGGAATGATTGCATCTTATTTTTTTTGGAAAAAAATTTGATGATTAAATAAAGATAATGTGTTAGTACATAAAATTTAATTGATATATAGAATGACACATAATATTCTCTTAATAAAATTTAATATATAGTAAAAGGAGGAATTAATTATCAATTATTTAAAATTTTAGGATTTAATTATCCAAATAAAATTATAAATTTAATGAAATTATAAAAATTAAAATTTTTAATTTTCTTGATTCTATTAATGATATAAATTTATTTTTACCCTCTTCAAATTCAAATCTTACTCCAGTGTTCGGATTCGCATCCGTCGAAACCACTGCTGCTTTTTATTGGCTGCAGAAGAGAAACTGACCGCAAAATGTGTCGCCAACCTTGGAAAGTACGAGAACTTCTGTGTGCCCAAACTACGTTATATAAATTTAATTATGATTAATAAATAAAATTTTATTAATTTAAAATTAATCATAATTAAATTTATAAAAATAAAAAAATTAATAAATATTTTTTATTTATTAATCATAATTAAATTTGTACAATGTAATTGAAATATAAAAGAATTTCTCGACAGATGCACTGTGTTTTGCTTTCCCCCGGATTTCTATCCTCGTTCTCTTCTACGACCAAAAGCAAAGGGTAGGGCTGTCGTCGCCGTTGACACCATCCCGAAAGTATTGGCAAGAACACTAGGTGCCTCTCGAATTTCTAAATTTTGAAATAACCTGATAAGCTTAATAGTTATTAAGCTAAAATTATTTTATTATATTTATAAAAAATAAATAATTATGATTAAATAATTTTAATATATCCACTTATAAATTTATTACACTATCTCAAAATTTGAAACGATGGCAATAATGGCAAGCACACTAATAACATTATTCAAGGGGAAATTAGTTTTTGACTCTTCCCCTGTACAGACAGTCATAAAATTTAGATCAAATTATATTCATCTTTATTTTAAAATTTAATTTAAAAGAATAATATATTTTATTCTATAATCCTATTTATAACTATAACTTATCTACTTATAATATAAAGTGTCAAGAAGAGTTACCCATAGTTAATACTATTAATATTTTATTTGCATGTACTTAATTTTTTCTCCAAATATAACCAAATTTGACATATATTTTTCACATATTCCTCATTTTCATTTATTAAATTGAAATGAAGTTCCAAATATTTAACATATATCATTAATTTCTTCATTTTTTTTGTAATATCAAATTACAACACCTCGATCTCAAAAAAATAATAATAATAAATTGAGAATGATAAGTGAAATTATGTCAAATTAAGGTTAATAAGAAAGCATGTGTATTTGCACAAAATAATTTTCATTAGATTTAGAGATAAAAATATAATGCATGTGAACAAAGTGTTAAAAATTTAAATCATAAATTGTCTCCTTTTAAGACAAATAAAATAATGTCTCAAGGGTGTAGAATATATTTTTCTATTGACTTAATTATAATTACACTTTTATTTTTAAAAGTATATATTTACCTCTCTTATTTTTTTTAGAAAAAGGGACAGTAAGTATATATTTAACATAAAAGAAAATAAAAATAAATATATGTAAAAAAGATATTAATGTATAATCTTAAAATTAAAAAAAATACGAATGTAATTACACTGAATTTGCAAGAGAGGTATTTGCTCTAAAATTTATGAGCAATGCTTTCTAGATATCTAACTAATTCTCCCACACAAATATATCTATAAACTGATATCCACATAAATCTCACAAATGTGCACGGCCTCGATTAATAATCGCAGATATATTTATAGAATGCAAATGCATGGGTGAGGCCATGATACATGTTTTGAAAGGCTTACTTGGGGAAATTTAAATGTGTATATGCATTTCTCCAAATTTGTATTAAATTTTTTAAAAAAACTAAAATATAATTTTTAGGGTGATCATACTTTCAGTATTACAAGTTTTCTTTTAATTAGCATTAGAGTCAAATTATATATATATATATATATATATATATATATATATATATATATATATATATATGTATGTATGTATGTATGTATGTATGTATGTATGTATGTATGTATGGATAGGAGATGGTTAACCTTTATATAAGAATGTGGTGGTTATTAATTTTCTCTCTTTCATTTGAATCAAGGACACATAATGCACCTAAATAGGCCATGCCCACATAGGCTCACATTTTTAATGAGTTAAAAATATTAGGCTCATCCTACTTGGTGCTCTACTTGTAAAAGTTCACAAGCTTGCCTGTATAATTTAAGTATTCATATTATAGTTTACAAATTGCATTATATTAAGTTATAGAATTTTTAATATATTATATCATTCCTATTATAATTAAAAAATATATATTATATATAAAACAATATGCTTGCGAGCTTGTAGCATGGGTCTTGGTTTGCATAGGCTAACCCATTTTAGCTTGTATTTGTTGTAGGCCTAAATTTTTAGGCCCTGCCCCATACCATACTCATATTGCTCACAAGCCATTGCTGCATTCCCAATTTGGAAAAAATCACGTTATTAATTTTTAATAATAAAATGTATACTAATTATTTTCATTAATGAGTATATTTATTATAGAGATGAAAGAGAATGAGTAGAGTTGACTTAAATGCATTAATTAATGAAAGTAGTTAGTATTAATAATAAATTGACTATAATATTATTTATTATTTTATTATTATTAAATTAGTAATATAATTTTTTTGTACAAATGAAAAGGCAAAGATTGTTAATCTCTATATACAGATGTGGAGGTTAGCAATCTTGATAAGCATGTTGCAATGTACCAAAGTTAAATTAGAAGCTTGTTTGCTACAAAATAATATGCATAATGGCATAACAGGTTGTACCTCTAGTAATTCTTTAATTTATATTTTCCTAATTGAATTACTAACAATGTTTATACAATTGTCTAATTTATTATGTAATAAAAGCACAAGAAGCTAATGCAAATAGATGCAAAATAGAACTAAAAATAGAAATTGGATAGAATATAGAATGCAAGAGTAAAATGCAATATGCAGACTAATATAGAATTATAGTTAGGGGGTTTTGAAGATTTGAATTGAATTGAATGTATTAAATAGAATAAAAATGCAGAGCAAATAGAAAGAAGAAAAACTAATGTAACAAAATAACTAATTCAAGGAATTGAGAGCTCTAGTTTGGATTAATCATGGATCAATTAGAATTTGACTTTTCTAATTAATTCTTTAACCTTGAATTACATGAAACTCCTACAATAATTCATGAATCCTAAGCTAGATTAACATTTAGAATTTGATTAATTAAGATTAGCCAAATTAAATAATCATTATAATCCCTAAACTAGATTAAAATTGATTTAATAATAGAATTTGATTGAATTGAGAAATTGAATTAGAAAACTCCAAATTAATTCCTCAACTCTCTGCCCCTATGTGTAAAATCATAATTTACTAACCACAATTTAATATCAAAATAGCAAGAAATTAGAAATCACAAAGATGAACATCAATTATATCAAATTAACATCCAACATAGGTAATTTCAAGAATTTAGCATAAGTAAATAGGGAAAGAGGAAAACTAATTAAAGAAGGTCAATATTACAATTCATGATCTCATAATCCAGAAGAGAATGGCCTCAAAATCCATGAATTAACTTTAAAGTTATGCTTCCATTTATGAAGAACAATAGAGAAACAAGAAAAAGAAGAAAAAAGCTATGTTGCTGAATTTGTAAAAGTCTCTAAAATCTAATAAGTTTTTTCCTTTTATTTGATCTAATTAACCTAAAACCTTGCTGGACTTGGATTTTATGTCTTTTAGGATTATAATAATAGGGCTTTTTTAATTTTTAAAAGCTTATGCCTCTTTTTAATAAAATAATTAACTTTAATAGTTATAGTAATGGATTTTTGTATGTTTGAATTCCAACAAGTTCAAAACCATTAAAATAAGATAATTTAAATAATTCAAAAATATCAAAATTGTAGGCTTAGGTTTTATGGAAATTTGTGTTGGTTCCATGTTAATTAGACTTTTATAACTCCAGATGTGACTTAAAAATTGAGGTTGGTTTAGTTGGGATAGAAAGGAGGCTTTAGTTTTTCGGGTAAATAAAGGCTTGAAGAGTTTGAACTGAGCTTTAACCAAAATACTAAAGTTGTAGGATTTTATTCCAACGTTATATAAAGCATCTTGATTTGACATCTAGAGCCTAAGATACAATTAAAAAATAGAAACAATATCAAAATTTAGCATTAATAGAATAAATTAATAATATTGTAAAATTAATCATAAATTATAAAATAAGGTCAATTCTGTAAAATTAAGTATGTGTAACTTACTAAGAGACATGAAATAAGAGGGAATAATATAGTAAATATTTTTCTCATTAAATCTTCACACACACACACACACACACACACACACACACACATACACACACACACACACACATATATATATATATATATATATATATATATATATATATATATATATATATATATATATATATATATATATATATTGAATTTCAACTTAGCCCATAACAAGAAAAGAAGCTCTAAGAATAATGTTGAGAAGTATTGCTATGGAAAGTGTAGGAGAAATTTTAGATGGAATGTAAGGTATTAAACTATTTAAAATAAATTTTAAATATTGTGCTGGAAATTTTATATTTTATAGTCCTCACATTAATTAATAAATAATTCTTAATGTTAATATTTGTTTAGTATCCAAAATCAAGTGACTATTAAGTTAAGGGTATAATTGGTATTTAAGCTAATAGTAATAGATTAGGTATGAATCCTGTGATAGGTAAAATTCATGACCCAATTTGATTACTATATTATAAGGTCCCTTGCCAACTAACCTTAGACTAGATTGCATTTTGTCATTCCATTAGAATACAACAATAAGAGAAATTAGTTATGGTTAACAAAGGAAGTGTGATCCTTTCACATCATGTTTGTTTTAAGAAGCACTAAACATCTACCTTTTTATTCAATTGTAGAAACTACAACCAATCACAAGGAATTATCAAGAACTAGTAGTTTAGAAAACATACATAGAAAGGTTAATTGTAGAGTTGTAAAACAAACTTTAAATTATGAGTAATATGGATTGATCTACAAATTTTGATGGATTTGGGCCTTCAAAATTAGGTTTATTTTTTCATGGGTAATACAAACTAAACCATGTGAACTGAAGTCTGTGAAGACTGGGTGGATACAGACTAGTCTGTGAACCTATATTTAAAGTTTATGAAAACGTATTCATAAATATGGATCGAACCCAGACCGCTCCCCCCATATTCAATTTTTTTTTGTAGGCAATAGATTAGTGTATGGATTAAAGTCCATGCATACTAATTCATATTCAATTTGCATTACCCATTTGATAGCTCTAGTTAATTGACTTAGGTTAGCGTCAATTGCTTATTCATCACCTTTATTTTCATTATATGTTTTAATTTTATTATTTTTAAATTATAATATGATGCACAATTGGGAACCAAAAAATTCTCTTATTTTCATAAAATAATCAACAAATGGTATTAAAACTTGGTTAATTGTATCTCACATCTAATTTATTCAAAATGATTTTAAGCATAAATTTGTATATGAAATTATGGAAATCCATGTTTAATGATTTAATTAGCAAAGTATTCTTGTGAAATACCATTTTTTTCTACTAATATATAAGTATATGATTTTAATGGAATCATGTATTTTGTGTGAATTTGTTTTAGCCATATATGTATTTTTTTCCTACATGAGTTTGTGTATGTTGATGAATTCATGCACAGTGGATGATATTGCATCTTAATATTGGGAATGCATATGTATTTGACATATTGGAGATTGCTTAATGAGTCTATTCATAATGCATATGTTTTGTTTGTACTGAATATTAAAATTTGAAACTTAATATCATGTCTCTAAGTATTTTATGTTGCTATGTTGGATGTAAGCTTCTGAGCTATTCACGCTAATATGCATGATCCTAAGTTGTTCATGATGAATTATGATTCTCATTAGATGCATATATATATGTGTGTGTGTGGATGTTTTTCTTATATGACATACTATTAACCAATTGTATGTTAATGAGATAAAAGGTTGCATTCATTACTAATAAATTAGACAATATGAACATATTGAATGCTGGAAGCTATTAAATCTTATGTAATGTGTCTTATGCATATTGTGCTAATAGTTTTGATAATTATATGCCACTTTGCTAAGTATAAATCTATGCATAAATTCTAGAAATGACTTAAGCCAAAGTGCAACTCAAGTTTGAATTTGAAAATTACTATCTAGAAAAACTTAATGATATGGGTTTAAAAAGCACTTCTTACAGAGACAAGATTTTGGCAAATATATATCCAATAAAATCATGTTATTATGGTTTTTTAGGCTTTTCAAAATTATTCATGGCTTGTATTTTTGGGTAAATTTTTGAAATTATGAAATTGAGACTATAACATGTTTTTCTTGCCTCCAAAAAATATTTTTTAGAGTATATGAATTTGTTAGAGCTCAAAATATAGAGAAAATACTATTTAAAATTGTGGAACAAAGAAAATCAATTTTGTATTTTTTTTTGAAAAATTAGAAATTATGATTTTTTGGATTACTTAGTTTGATTAAGAAGGGATAGAGGAACAAATTTGGATAAAATCCATGTTAAAATCATGATGATATTGCATGAAACATGATCAGATTCTAACTAGGTTAGCTGAACCCAAGAATTAGGAAAATTGGTAGAGAAGATGACAACCTATATGTGAGCGCAAGGCTTAGTTGCACCATAGGTAAGTGAGGGCCACACCTTGCCTTTCTAAGGATGGATAGCATGATGTTGATGCCACTATATTTCACTTTTTGAGGACATAATTATAATTATTTTCTATATTTTTTTAAAAATAAAAATTTTATGCTAGTTTTTGCTTATTGGTTGAGTTACCTTTTGTAATTTTTGTAGCATTTTTGGACATTAATTGTATAATGTAATAATTTATGGAACATTACTATATTAAATAGGAATTATAAAATATTCATATTATGCCATGAACTTTTATTTAACTTTGTGCTTACCTTCGTGGGATCAGTTGCATGAAATTTTATTTAAAATTTTTGACAAGAAAAATTATTTTAAAGTTTATCAGGAATAGGCTATATTAGTAATGTTAAATACCCTTTTGTATTATATTATTAATATAGTTTATTGACAATAATATGAGTGTAGAATTAAATATAATATTTTTAGAATTTTTAAACACACATTTGGTGTTAAATTTTAAGAGTGTAATTTTTAACCCTTGTATTATGTTGTAAGGTCTTAAACACCTTTTGATATTGGATCTTATAATGTAATACTATGTGAAATTGCATAGTTATTTTAAGAGGAAAAATGTAAGCATGATTAAAGTATTTATATGCATTTACGAGCTAGTATATTTTTCCTCAATTTTGTTACATACATAATTAGCCTCTATAGAGATGTTAAAGAGGACAAATTATGAAGAATAGATCGAGTCTATAAAACCATATTTAGTGATTGCAATTTTGGACCTAGTGATCATTGAAGAGAAATATGTAATATCCAAGATAATTTTAATAAGTTTTAAATTTTCAAAGCTCTGGAGCATTTGCTTTATCAAGCTATATCGTTTAAAATTTTTTCTTTAAGCAAATTTTGAGAAAAATAAAATAATTACTTATATATTAAATTGTTTGATTGTTATTTACTTTATCTTACAATAAAACCTAAAAATTTAGTTTTTACTTAGTAATGTCATAATTATATTCATCTAGCTAATGGGTTATTCCAAGTTATTTTGAAAAACCTTTATGTTATTTCTCTTACATAATTAAGAATATGCAAAAATTTACAAATTCAAGGGAGTTTAGGAAAATATTGGTACAAGTTTTTAGTAACAATTTTAATTCATGAATTATAAAATTTTAGGCAACTTATTTTGGATTTATGAAATTATTAAATTATTTAGAAGAATTATTAGGCATAAAGAATAATAAGAATTAATATTGGATAGTTAAGATTAGGTAAGAGTAGAGTTTTATTTTTAATGAGTGGTTAAGATCCACTCTCAATTTGGATAACTTATCACCTCAACATAACTTTTCCCTTATATTTTTCCCTTGAAAGTTAACCTAATCAATGGTTAGGATAAAAGCAAATAAGCTTTTGATACACTTAAGTGCACAATAGCATACCTATTCACTTTATTTCTATTTTTCCCTTCTTTTTCTCCTTATACAATGTTTCTCTCACTTTTTTTTAATTTGTTCTCTTTTCCTTTTATGGTGGTTCTCTCTTTTTCCTTTAATTCTGACACGTTGCCCTTCGCTAACCACTACCATGTAGTGTGCTAACTTTTTTTCCTCCACCAAGCCAACAGTTGCTAGCAACAAAGAAGGAAGCTACAAATTACAACAAAAAAAGGGCATTCCACAAGGTATTAGGCCTTCTTTTGGTTGTCACAGCTTTATTGCTCTCCAACCATCACCAAGCTTAGAGAGCCTTCCTTAGGGAAAGGTGAGTCCATCTGTATCATTAAACCTTAATATTTTTTATGTTTTAAGATTGATTTAGGAAAACTTCACTTATATAAATATCAAATTTCTTGATGGTAGTCTCAAAAATATAAGAAAATAATAATCTAGGATGTTAGAGTGAATTATTTAGGGTCTTGATGAAGTATTTTCAAAAGAAAAATAATTACTATGAGTGTTTTTATAATTTATCTTTATAAATTTGATAAGTAGAAAATAAAGTGGGAAGCTTGGATGATTTGGGAATTCTTAAAGGGAAATAGCATCTATAATTAAGTATATACTTTACTAAATCATCAAAATCATTGATTTATCATACTTTATCATATAGGTGATTTATTATATGATTATATTTATATATGTAAAGGTATTTATTTGTCAATGTTTAGAAGGTTATTAAAGAGTAGGGAAATACTTAAGTCATTTATTTAATAGCCTTATGAATAATAGGATGGAAATTATTTATGTATTAATCATGATAGAAAAGGACCTTTAGGTTGTGCAAGGTATAGTAGATATATATTTTATTAGAATTTACCACCTTATAATTCTAAACTTCTATATAAATAACTATTTAAGTCTGAATGTGAATGTTTGTGTGGGGGGTCATAGGTTTATGCCTATACACAATTTGGGAAATATAAAGATTTCTTAGATTGATTCACTTATGCCTTACTTATATGATGAGTTGATCTTCTTATGATGCATAATTTGCTCTGTGTTTTATAAATGGGCTAATTGATAAGTGCACAAATACACCTAAATTCTATGTGTTTCATCCACTTATTTACTTAGTATTTTATGCAAATTAATTGAAAAGGACACTTAGATGCTCTATATTTTGTTTTCAGGTCATGAAATGACACATGTGAGCATTAGAAAAGAATCCAGAGGCAAAACCATTCAAATCATGAAGCAATGAAGCAAGATTGTTCACTCAGCAGAGAACACGGGCCGTGTTGAACCCCGTGTTCAAGGCCGTGTTTCATTCTGGACAGCTTCGAGACTTTACTGAGTCATCCAGAGAAGAACACGGGTGCGAACACGGGCCGTGTCACACCCCGTGTATATTTTTGCCATTCGCTTCTGAAGAACACGGGTGGTGTCACACCCCGTGTAATATGCTGATCATTCTTCGTTGAAGAACACGGGGTAGAACATGGGCCGTGTACTACCCCGTGTACATTACTGCTTGACAATTTGTAGGAGAACACGGGGCGTGTCACACAACGTGTTTCTTGCTGCTCAAACTTTCACTGAGATACACAGGATACAACATGGGCCGTGTTGGACCCCGTGTACATCAAAAATATAAGTTTTGCACGAGATCTTGCTAGAAAAGGAGGGGAAACTGAGAATTAACAAGGAGAGCTGCTGGGAGAAGCCCTAGGAGAGCTCCAAACTCACCAAAGGCGCCTTCTAACACGGATTCAAGCAAGAAATTGAAGAATCAAGCAAGAAATTTGTAGATCTTCATGGACTGTTTGACTTCCCTCTCTGTTTTCTTGTTTTCTTCTGATCTTGTAATGTTTTCACACTAAACCTTTGTACTTAGCTTGGGTGAACTTGTTCATGGAGTTATGGAACTGAATTTTATATAATCTAGCTTGATTTACTGTCGAATTATGATTTGATTTTGCTGTTTTGTCTGGAACAAGCCAATATATCCGGAATATTGGATTTGTGTTATGGATTAATTGATTCTAGGTTGAAATGACTAATTGATTAATCGGATCTTGCATGATCATTGGGGATATCAATTAGACTTAGAAATTAAGCTGATTTTATTCTTTTGCACAGGATGAAATGTCCAAGAATGGATTCTAAGCAAGTTAATGCAACCTAGATGAGTGATTACTAGAGTAATTCTGGGCACTTAATCTTTGGTTAGTAGCTAGTAGCCTTGCAATGAGGTATAGCTTAATTTTGGTAATTCAGCAATCATAATTAATAGTAAACCAAGTTAGAGAAGTAAATTCATTCCATAATGAAATGTACAAGGGATCCTTAAGCTAAGTACGCTTTTATTCCATAGAATCAGACCTTATTTTGATAGTTAAACTCTGTTTTTACAACTTATTCTTGATTCACACTATCAATTGATCTGCCTAGATAATTTTACTTGAGATTAGTTAGTACTCAACCTACAATCCCTGTGGAGAACGATAATCTTTTATACTATAACTAGACTTAACCCGTGCACTTACGGGATTTAGAGGTCAAGTTTTTGGCGCCGTTGTCGGGGATTGTATCCAGTTGATATTAACCACAAATTTTGAGTGAATTAGACTAGGCAATTCTTTTTCTTTTACTTCATAATCCATCTTGTTTTGCTTTTTCTTACTTTTTTATACAACATTTCTTTCTCACCTTGTTCTGTTTTAGTGCTACTTAATCATTTTGCAGAAAATCTATTATATGCGAAGAAGAAGTCTCGAAGGAATTCTTGACTTAGATCCAGAAATTGAAAGAACTTTGCATAGGAGAAGAAGAGAGCAGCAATCAGTTCACATCCAAGAAGAAATCCATACTGAACCAGTAATTCAAGACATGGACAATAGATCACTTAGGGAGTTTGCAGCACCCGATGCCACTGGTCTTCAATCCAGCATACGAAGGCCCGCTGTTGAGGCAAATAATTTTGAATTGAAGCCAGCTTTGTTGTCTATGGTGCAGCAAAACTAATTCGGTGGATTGCCAATGGAGGACCCCAACCTCCACATCCGGATTTTCCTTGAATACTGCGATACAATAAAGATCAATGGTGTACAAGCGGATGCCATCAAACTTAGACTCTTCCCTTTCTCCTTAAGGGATAGAGCCAGAGCTTGGTTGCACTCTTTACCAGCTGGATCAATTACCACATGGGAAGAGCTACTGAGGGCTTTCCTATCAAGATACTTTCCTCCCAGCAAAACTGCCCAATTGAGGAATGAGATTACTACATTTTCTCAGAGGGAAGGAGAATCCCTGTTTGATGCTTGGGATAGATACAAAAAGCTATTAAGGCTGTGTCCACATCACGGATTAGAAAAATGGCTTGTCCTTCATACCTTCTACAATGGTCTGAATTACAACACTAGACTTACTGTGGATGCTGCAGCTGGAGGTGCCTTAATGAATAAAAGATTGGATGAAGCTTATGAGCTGATTGAAGACATGGCTTTGAACCATTATCAATGGTCAAATGAGAGGGGACCATCAAGAAAAGCAGCAGAGAAGTATGAATTAGATGCCTTTAGTCATTTATCTGCTAAAGTAGATGCATTAGGAAGTTTAGGTAGCAAGGTAGATGCTCTAATGGCTAAATTTGACAAATTTCATGTTAACAGTGTCAATACAACAGGTGCTACTGATATTTCTTGTGAGATTTGTGGAATTACAGGGCATGTTGCAGCTGAATGCACCTTGGGCCAAGACTTTACTGAGCAAATGAATTATGTGAACAACAGTGGTTTTGGATAGAAAAATCAAAGTGAACCATTTGGAAACTCTTATAATCCATCATGGAGGAATCATCCAAATTTCTCCTACAAGCCCACCCAATCATACAACACACAAATCAACACCAATAGACCACTACCACCCGGTTTCCAAGGTCAAAGATCATACAACTCACCAGCCCAACCATCCTCTACTGCAAAATTAGAAGGCCTCTTGGAGAAATTTCTCATTTCTCAAGAGAAGACCAATGAAGGATTTAGACAGCATGGTAGACACATGGAGGACTCAATTAGGCAACTGTCTTCTAAGGTAGATTCCTTGGCCACACATGGAAAGATGCTGGAAACTCAAATAGTTCAACTATCTTCTGCATCTTCTTCAAGAGCTTTTGGCCAACTCCCTGCTCAATCGGAATCAAATCCAAGGGAGCATTGCAACGCAATAACTCTTAGGAGTGGAAAATTATTGAATGATCCAATTGCCACTCAAGAAAGTAAAAAAGAAATAAGTGTAGGGGAAGAATAAAAAGAAAGCAAAAAGGCTTCAATTCCTCATGTTGCTGAATTTAAAGAAGGGGAATTACTAGACAAATCAAAATATGTCCCTCCGGAACCGTACAAACCGCCTATCCTTTATCCTCAAAGATTAGCCAAGGCTAAACTGGATAAGCAGTTTGGAAAGTTCTTGGAAGTGCTGAAAAAGCTATACATCAATATCCCCTTCACTGATGCACTCTCACAAATGCCTTCATACGCTAAATTTTTGAAGGACATTCTCTCCAACAAGAGGAAGTTAGAGGAGCATGAAACTGTGGCTTTGACTGAGGAGTGTAGTGCCATTATCCAAAATAAGCTACCTCCTAAGCTAACGGATCCAGGAGGCTTCTCCATTCCTTATGTTATAGGAAATTTTCCTATTGATCGGGCATTATGTGATTTGGGGGCGAGTGTAAGCCTTATGCCACTGACGGTTGCAAGGAGATTGAACATAGAGGAGATGAAGTCCACCACAGTTTTTCTCCAACTAGCCGACCGTTCAGTCAAATATCCAGTAGGTATTCTTGAGAATATACCTATTAAAGTTGGTAAGTTTTTCATACCAGTTGATTTTGTTGTGCTTGAAATGGAGGAGGATTCTCAAATCCCTATCATTCTAGGTAGACCATTTTTAGCAACTGCAGGTGCTTTGATTGATGTCAAACATGGAAAACTTTCATTATGTATTGGAGATGAAAAGGTTGAATTTAATTTGAATGACTCAATTAAGTTACCTGCTTGTAAAGCTTCAATATGCAGAATAGATGTGCTAGACAAAGTTGTAGAAGACAGCCTTCTAATGGGAAATCTTCAAGATCCACTTGAAGCATGTCTAGTAAAAGATGAAATTGCTGAAAATGAGAAGGTTGCTGAATATGCAAAATTTTTGGAGGCAAGCCCACCACTTGATGGCCAAAGATTGAAGAATTATGTTGTTGGACCACCAAGAATGGAGGCTCCAGATTGATAAAGAAACAGGGGTCGAGCTTATGACCTTAAACAAGCGCTTCTTGGGAGGCAACCCAAGCTTGTTTTTCTATTTTCTTGCCTTTTAATTCTTAGTTTTCTACTTTTCAATCTGAGTTACTGAGTAGTGGAGGAATTTAAGTCATTAAGTGTTGATGTTGAATGCTCATTTTTGCATGTGGACTTTGTCTTTGAGGTAGATTAGGCATGAATTCATGATTGTTGTCTATTTTCTTACACAGAGGGCTCAAAACGCAGTCCAGTGAGATACACGGTGGAAAACACGGGGCGTGTACTACACTGTGTACCTCACTGTCTGGCCAATTTTAAAGAACTTGTGATTTTCAACGCAGTTCAGTGAGAAACACGGTGGTAAACACGGACCGTGCTAGACCCCGTGTTCCTCACTGTCTGATTCGTGTAAAAACTTTATGATTTTCATGGAGGTTCAGAGAGATACACGGTGATGAACACGGACCGTGTCCTGTCCCGTGTACTTCTCTGGCTGAATCACTGATGAGAGCTTTTGAACTTGAGCCTTCCAGAGAGAAACACGGGGTACAACACGGATCGTGTTAAACCCCGTGTTCTATTACGCATTTTGTTAGTCTACTCCAGAGAGAAACACGGGACAGAACACGGGTTGTGTTTGATCCCGTGTACAATTACGAGGATTGTTAACATGTTTCAGAGAGAAACATGGGGTGATACATGGGTCGTGTTTAACCCCGTGTTCCTGTGCGGGGGAGCTTTTAATCGTCCAAAACCCAGATTTTTCCAGGTTTTCCCCCATTTTCTCCTTCTTACTTGCAGTCCTAACCTCTCTCTTGCATTTTCAGAGACATATTTCCAGGTTTGGTCCTTCTTCTTCCACCGGGAGCAGAGTTCCACATGAGGCATATTTCAGAGACATCTTCTCTGGCCAGCAGCAAATCTTGGTGGAGCTCCGTCTGATGTCCGAGCGTCAGACGCGGATCGAGGGACTCTATGATGACTTGGATAGGCGCTCCAGGCGCATAGAGGACATGGTGGAGCCCCTGTTCCACTTATTCCACCCTTCCTCCCCTGCTGACCCGGATCCCTCTACCCAGTAGTTTAGATTGATTACTGCACTTTTTATTTAGCTATTCTGTTTTCTTTTTACTTATTCTTCATCTCTATCCCTATTTATCTGGTCTGTACATATATTGACTATGCACTTTGTTTTACTCTTTATTATATTACTTTCTTCTCTTTTATTTTCTTACACTCTTGATGTTAATATCTATAACAAACTAACAGCATTTCTTCTCTAGTATTGTATTTTCTTTCTTTTAGATTACCGGTTCTCTCTCTCTCTCCTACCTCGTCTCTCCTTCTGGATCTCCCTGCGATATACTGGACAGCCATAATCCGCATGTCAGGGAAGTTTCAGTTCCCCAACTGTAATCTATCTCTTTGCCCATTTACTCTTGTGTACATTGAGGACAATGTCCGATTTTAAGTGTGGGGGAGCTGTGTTTGCAATGTTCTGCACTTGAACTTGCTTGAATGATTTAGAGTACTAAAATTTGCTCCAATTTCAATGATAAAAAAAAATGAAATGATGAAAATAAATAATAATAATAATAAAAAAAATGTAAGGTAATTCATTGAATAAAGTGATTGATTCATGCCTTGCTTCTTTAATGAATATTTGACAACTTGATAAGGAAAATTTAAAGCTTGAAGCTAAGAGTACTGAGAATAATTGACCCTTGTGAGATTTGAGCCTTTTGCGCTATTTTCTCATTACAAATTAAAGCTCATTTTTCTTCTTGAGGGATTATGCCATCACTCTTGTCTTTGTGCTCTAGAACTTGCATTTTCTCTTTTTGAGGCTACATTCTATGTATTTTGCATGTTAAATATGATGAGGCCATGTTTCTTTACCTTTCTTTTTATTTGTTTGGCTCATTTGAATTCTTTTCTTTTCCCTAAAACTTTTTCCCTAGTTAGCCACTTTGAGCCTTGGACCCTCATTTCTAGCCTAGCCATACCATGTTCATCCAAAGCCACTACCTAAGTGAACTTGAACCTTAGAGTTTGAGGGGACTTAGACACATTTTATAAGTTTGGCTATTTTTGAGGTCCTTACTTAGTATTGCTAGTTGGATAAGTTGATTTGTAGTTTTGGTTGTTAAATAATAAAAAAAAAGGAAAGAAGAAAAAGAAAAAGAAACAATCAAACAAATAATAATAAAAAAAGAAGGTAACAAATCACCATAAAATAAATGGTGTCAAATAAATAATTTGGGAAGAAGAAAAGGAAGAAAAGCTTGTTGGGAATAAATAAATAAATAAAAGAAGAAAAAAATGTGTTGTATTTGCTGATTAATTTGTATTAAAAAAAGGGAGAAATAATGAAAATCAAAAGTAGAAGAATGAAGGTTGAAGCAAGGGTGGAAGCAAGCTATCAAGCTGAGTATTGGAACTTGACAATGGTCAAATTCATGACCAATGTGTCTTTTTCTTTCAAACTCATGGTTCTATCACTTTTGACCCTTTGATGTTCCTTCCCCCTATCCTCACCCTTTTTCCCTAATAAAGCCCTCTGATTTGCATGCATTTTACATTATAGTAGTGGAGATTAGAGCTTGTGCAAGCATATGGTAGCATTAAGTCATGAGTTGATTGACTTGAGAGTATACACAAGCCTTGTTTTAAGAGTGAGAGTAAACACTTTACCTGTGAGGCTATTCTCTTTTGCTTCTATGCTAAGAATTGACTTGTTTAGTTGCTTTATTTTCATTTAGTTGCTTGGCATGACTTGATCCTAATCTTTGATTTGTTGAATGATTGCCTAATATAAAAAAAAAAGAGAAAAGAAGAAAAAGAAGTGAATAAAATTAGAGTAGATTTTCTTGTTCTCTTACTTCCTTGCTCGAGGACGAGCAAGATTCAAGTGTGGGGGAATTGATAAGTGCACAAATACACCTAAATTCTATGTGTTTCATCCACTTATTTACTTAGTATTTTGTGCAAATTGATTGAAAAGGACACTTAGATGCTCTATATTTTGTTTTCAGGTCATGAAATGACACATGTGAGCATTAGAAAAGAATCCAGAGGCAAAACCATTCAAATCATGAAGCAATGAAGCAAGATTGTTCACTCAGCAGAGAACACGAGCCGTGTTGAACCCTGTGTTCAGGGCCGTGTTTCATTCTGGACAGCTTCGAGACTTTACTGAGTCATCCAGAGAAGAACACGGGTGCGAACACGGGCTGTGTCACACCCCGTGTATATTTCTGCCATTCGCTTCTGAAGAACACGGGTGGTGTCACACCCCGTGTAATATGCTGATCAGTCTTTGTTGAAGAACACGAGGTAAAACATGGGCCGTGTACTACCCCGTGTACATTACTGCTTGACAATTCGTAGGAGAACACGGGGCGTGTCACACAACGTGTTTCTTGCTGCTCAAACTTTCGCTGAGATACACGGGGTACAACACGGGCCGTGTTGGACCCCGTGTACATCAAAAATATAAGTTTTGCGCGAGATCTTGCTGGAAAAGGAGGGGAAACTGAGAATTAACAAGGAGAGCTGCTGGGAGAAGCCCTAGGAGAGCTCCAAACTCACCAAAGGCGCCTTCTAACATGGATTCAAGCAAGAAATTTGTATATCTTCATGGACTGTTTGACTTCCCTCTTTATTTTCTTGTTTTCTTCTGATCTTGTAATGTTTTCACACTAAACCTTTGTACTTAGCTTGGGTGAACTTGTTCATGGAGTTATGGAACTGAATTTTATATAATCTAGCTTGATTTACTGTCAAATTATGATTTGATTTTGCTGTTTTATTTGGAACAAGCCAATATATCTGGAATATTGGATTTGTGTTATGGATTAATTGATTCTAGGTTGAAATGACCAATTGATTAATCGGATCTTGCATGATCATTGGGGATATCAATTAGACTTAGAAATTAAGCTGATTGTATTCTTTTGCATAGGATGAAATGTCCAAGAATGGATTCTAAGCAAGTTAATGCAACCTAGATGAGTGATTACTAGAGTAATTCTGGGCACTTAATCTTTGGTTAGTAGCTAGTAGCCTTGCAATGAGGTATAGCTTAATTTTGGTAATCCAGCAATCATAATTAACAATAAACTAAGTTAGAGAAGTAAATTCATTCCATAATGATGTGTACAAGGGATCCTTAAGCTAAGTACGCTTTTATTCCATAGAATCAGACCTTATTTTGATAGTTAAACTCTGTTTTTACAACTTATTCTTGATTCACACTATCAATTGATCTGCCTAGATAATTTTACTTGAGATTAGTTAGTACTCAACCTACAATCCCTGTGGAGAACGATAATCTTTTATACTATAACTAGACTTAACCCGTGCACTTGCGGGATTTAGAGGTCACTAATGTTATGGATTAAATATTTATGACTTTGCATTTAAAGCATGGCAATGTTATTAACCATTATGTGATATTGAATTATAGTTTTTATACAAGCAGAAGAATGATGAAATGAAATGTGATGTGTAGGCTATGTACTAAAGGCATTTTATTATGTTTTATGTTTATATAATCTTATTGATTATCATTCAATGGATTGTTTTTAGCCATGCAAGAAAGATATGGAATTACTGCTTGATAGTATAGTCATACTTATATTAGAAAGGCACTATTAGAATAAATTATGGAATAGAATAAGTGATGAAATTAATGCCATAGGTATGGTTGACATGATGAATATGACTTTGCCATGACATGTGAAAATGAAAATGTTAAGCAAATGCAAAATAGGAAATATATTGAGGTTGAAGTAAATGCCAAATGACTAATTCCTTATATATGATTAGGGAAAATATAAGGCAAATCTAAGAAGTACAAAGATGGAAAACTCGTGAAACATATAAGGTTAACCCGAGAGTCACAAGGTGGATGTATGTAATTTTTTTATTTTTGCATTTGTTACACATCATGTGATGAATATGATTTTGATTATTACTAATTATCATTGTACAATTTAATCATAATGTTATCAATAAAGTTAAGCCTTTTAGGTTATTGAATGTTATTATGACATTCTTAATTATGTGGTATAATAATGTTTACTAGATATTGATCTAGTTGATAAGTGTACTATTCTTTAAATAATCCTTAATATTTTGAGGTGTGAATTACTATATTATACCCTTAGGTGAACATAAAATTAAGTAAAATAAAGTATATATTATTTTATAATTGGGAGAACATCGATTTATGAAAATCTTAGGTCAAGTGCAAATAGGTATATGAAATAGATAAATTTATTATTTCAGCTAAGAAATTCAAGTATTGAATTGGCTAGTTTATTTAATTATTGATGGTCTATTTCAAAAAAAAATTATTTTAGTAAGTATATGCTCATTGAGTTTTTATAAGTTATTTGATTATTTTAACATTTCAAGTTAAGTAAAATTATCTTGTTACATTGCTTTCTTGGAGATTCCAGGCACCTAAGTGGAAGAATTTGACTGTTAAAATAAGGTTAAATATAATTATGTTTAGATCAGTTTTGTGTATTATTTTATTTAT
Source organism: Sindora glabra (assembly GCA_020226215.1). Lineage (NCBI taxonomy): Eukaryota > Viridiplantae > Streptophyta > Magnoliopsida > Fabales > Fabaceae > Sindora > Sindora glabra. Next base: position 53,435 of record JAIUCU010000231.1, read on the forward strand.
TTTTGTACATAGTCCTTAATCATAGGTTTGCATTCAAGGGCTTGTGATCCTTTCAAGCTGTCTATAAATGGAAGAAACTCTATTTGTTACTTTTCTAGAACTTGTATTGAATGTCAATCACTATAAAAATGAAGAGATTTCGATTGGTTTGGAGTTTGCTTAGTTTGTAAGGAGCCTGTGGAAACCGATAGTTGGCTTCACATTAATCATGATCAAGTTAGGTTATCACAAAGTTAGTATGAAAGCATGGTCTAGGCCCTAAGGGTGAATAGGCTATAGGTTTCTAATTGTCAAATTTGATTGGTCATATTGAATTTATGATTGTGTGAATGGCATTATGTATGACAATATGACAAATCTATTTCAAGATATGTCCTTGGATCTCCATAATGCTTCTGATTGATGCCACTTGCTTTTATATTGCTTTTGTTAGATCTTTTTATAGTTTATTCTTATAAATGAATCATTGCTTAGAGTTTGAGAATGACTATGAATTGATTGATTAAATATACAAAACTTGTTGATTAGAATGTTTAATAGATTTTTTATTTCAAATATTAGTTGTATACTACCACATACATTGTACACTTGGTTACCTTTAAGTTGCGGTACATTAATCCAAGCCATTGTACATAAGGTAGTATACCTTTTCCAATCAATATGAAATTTACATTGGTTTCATGCTATTTTGAATTAGCTATCTCATTAGAAAGGCTTATTAAATGGTAGATACTTGGTAGGTGGTTTGCAATTTGATGGTATATTAGTAGTTAGTGTGTGCTTCTATGTGTAAATATGGATAATGGTACATAGAACAAAAGAATGACACTTATACCTCTAAGCTTAGAGTAAACATTTATAGGTGTTAGGTTTTACAAATGAGTTAGGAGACATAATATTCCTTGATTAATCTTATGTATATGTAATAAATAATGACGATGAATAATTAATAGGATACTACAAGTTAAGGGTTGCTTGTTAGTTTAATATTAAAAGAAAGGAAAGATTGATGATTAAAGGAAATGTGTTTAAGTATTATTGCATATGTGTACAACTTACATACAGGTAATTAGTTATGTATGTTACAAATAGATATTTAGTATTGGTATGAGCTAGGTGAATAATATTATAATAAAGACATGGATTAATTATATTGTAGTCTAGGGTAAATTTAACATTAAATTCTAATAGTCAAGTATAAATAAGCCAGTGTTAGTCATACAACCTTGGGTTGACAAGTAGGTGGATTAACCATAAATGGTATTATTTCTTTATGTTTGAGAACTATGAGTAACAAATATAACTTATGAACTTGCACTCATAAATTGTTTATTGTATGTTATGGAAATCTTTAATTCATGATAAATTATAAGTGCTCATATATAGTTTTCTTTAGTAATTGGTAGAAATTTGTACATATGTACATATTTCAGTGGATATTTAAACTCATAATATGGTTTGAACAATTTGTTTTAAAATATTAATAATATAATCAAATTCATCTTGAGTATGATATAAATGACACCATAGGGCAATAATTTGATGATTTTAGGAATGAGTTGTATATTAATAATTTTAATGTCATTGGCCTCTAGGTTTAAAATTCATTAATTAATTACATAAGACTAAGAACCTAAAGTAACTCGTGCTAATTGAATTGTTTAAACTTAAGTAAAGAGTGAGGTTTGACAAGTTATAAGGGAGTTCATATATGATAGAGGGGGTAAAAGGTTTACTCATATGAATTAAGAAAATTTAGGTTTAATGAAGTTTTCAAATTAACTTTAGACTAGATTGAGAAAGTAAGTTTGTGGAAATTGGACTTTTATGGGCAATTTTTCTAACTTTACTTATTAAGAAATTTGGAGATTGCTCAACTTGAACAAGTATCTTAGGTTTCCCATAATTATGAACAAAATATATATGGATAAGTTAATGCATCATGTTTGATAAATTACTTGGCTTATTTCTATTTGGGCTTTTAAGGAAATGTGATAGGAATGATTTACAAAGTATTGTTATCTTTTAATGATGAAGGTGGTGTTAGAATGGTGTATTTAATGTGTATTTGTGATGGGTTGTGTTGGCAAAGCATTGAATGCCATTGGAATAGGAGGGTATGATTATCTTAACACTATGTTTGCTTATTAAAGTACATGAATGATTATTATAAATAAGGATACTAGGTAGAAAAATATGAGTGACATTGAAATAAGGTATTTAGTCCTTAGGGATAAGTGTGTATGCTTATATAGATGTGTACTTATGCAAGATAAGTGATAGATTCCATTGTTAAGGTGAGGAAATTTTTTGGTGATATAATAAATTTGAAATTGCCTAACAATTGAATGTGTATATTGTGCCACAATTTGTGAATTTGCTATTAAGATCTTGTATTAGGCTTTGATTTGCTTACGACTTGGAATTTAACAAGATTAATGAAATAATTATGAATGGGTAACTAAAGTGTTACCTCCATTTGGTATATGATGTTTTGAATGTTGATTTAGGGATAAAATCACCTAATAGATATGTCTACTTATTTCTATTCCCTTGTTCAAATTAATGATTTGTAATATTACTAAGGTTGGTTATATTATTTTTTTATTAAATTAAACATCTAATAGATTATCTTAGCATTCAAATTGTGTGCATGGGCGAATGCCCATATCAATTCATAGTTATGAACTAGAATGGTAGGGTAGAGAGTTACATAAAAGATAAATATTAACATGCTTATCTATTGTCAAATCTTAATAGCATTGATCAATTATCTAATCTAGTATATATTACTTTACTCTTATGAGTATCACTTTAGGATGATAGGGCATTATTTTGTTCAAAGTATAAATAGTACATCTCTATCTAGTATAACCTTTATTTTCTAAATTTACGTAGTGGCACTTGTGGTGAGATTCCTCAACTATCCAATGGTTTAAACTTCCTTATTAATATTGAACCTTTGAAATTTGAGGATAAATTCTTTAAAAGGGTAGAACTTGTAATACTCGAGCTCATTTCAATAATTGTTTAAATTTTTAAAACTTCAAGCTATTTTTTAAATTTTATGTTTAAGCAAATTTCAAGAAAAATAAAATAATTACTTATACATCAAATTATTTGATTACTATTTATTTTATCTTATGATAAAAACTTAAAAATTTAAAATTTACCTATAATTATATTTAGCTAGCTATTGTGTTATCCTAAGTTATTTTGAAAAACCCTTATTATGCTTCTCTTACATAATTGAGAATATGCAAAAAGTTACAAATTTAGGAAAGTTTAGGAAAGTATTAACTCAAGTTTTTAGTATACAATTTTAATTCATAAATTATAAATTTTTCAGGAAGCTTATTTTGGATTTTTAAAACTATTAAATTATATGGAGGAATTATTAGGGATAAAAAATAATAAGAATTAATATTGAATGGTTGAGATTAGGTAAAAGTAGAGTTTTAATTTTAATGGGTGGTTAGGATCCACTTTCAATTCAGATATCTTACTTGTCACCTTACTATAACTCTTCCCTCACATATTTCCCTTTAAAGTTAACTTAATCAATAGCTAAGATGGAAGCAAATGAGTTCTCGATACACTCAAGTGCATGGTAGCATACCCCTTGGCTTTATTTCTATTTTTTTCCTTTTCATTCTTTCTTTCTTTACATGATGTCTCTCTTTTTCTCCTTTCCTTTTATGATGGTTCTCTCTTCTTCCTCCTAACTCTAGTGCCTTGCTCTTTGCTAACTACCACCATGTTGCACCCCACCTTTTTCCTCTACCTAGTCATAGTCACTTATAGCAAGAAAAGAAGCTGTAAATTGCAATAAAATGGTGTTTTACATGGCATTTGCCTTCCTTTAGTTGCTAGAGCTTTGTGCTCTCTAACTTTTGCCAAGCTAGGAAAGGCTTTCTTAGGGAAAGGTAAGTCCCTCTATATCATCAAACTTTACTATTTTTTATGTTTTAAACTTGATACAGGAAACCTTTAGTTATAAAAATCTCATATTTTTTCATGGTAGTCTTGAAAATATAAGAAAATGATGATCTATGATGTTAGAGTGAATTGTTTAAAGCCTTTATGAACTATTTTGAAAGGAAAAATAATTTCTATGAATGTTTTTATAATTTACTTTTTTAAACCAGATAAATAACAAATAACTAGGAAGCTTGGATGATTTGAGGATTTTTTATAGGAAATATCATCTGAAGGTAAGTATATACTTTACTAAATCACCAAAATCCTTAAATTATCATACTTTGTCATATAAGTAATTTATTATATGATTATATTTATATACGTAAATGTATTCATATCTTCATGTTTTAAAGGCTATCAGAAAGATAGGAAATGCTTAAGTGTTTTATTTAATGGCCTTATGGATTGTGGGATGGAAATTATTTACGTATCAAATGTGATGGAAAGCACTTCTAGATTGTATAGCCTATTATAAGCATATATTTTACTAGAATTTATCTCCTTATAATTCTAAACTTCTATATAACTAATTATTTAAGTCTGAATGTTTATATATATATACATATGGTCATATTTTTATACTCAAACATAATTTAGGAAATATGAAGATTCCTTATATTGATTCACTTGTACCTTACTCATATGATAAGTTGATCTTCTTGTGATATATAGTTTGCCTTGTATTTTATAAATGAATTATTATTATGGATTGGATATCTGTGGCCTTGCATTTGAGGCATGGCAATGCTAATCATTGTGTGATGTTGAATTGCAATTTTTATAAAAATAGAATAATTAATACGTGAAATATGATGTGTAGGGCCATACAATAAAGGCATGGTGTTGTTATTGTTTAAATTGAAATATTATGATTGTGTTTATGTAATCCTACTATTTATCATTGAATGAATAGTTTGCAGCCATACAAGAGAGGTATGGACTTGCTGCTTAATAGTATAGTTATACTTATATTGGAAATGTACTATTAAAATAAATTATGGAATGTGATTGGTTATGAAATTAATGTCATAGGCATGGTTGATATGATGAATATGACTTTGGTATGACATATGAAAATTAAAGTGATAAGTAAATGCAAATTAAGAAATGTGTTAGAGGTAATATGAATACCGGATAACTAATTCCTAGTAATATAGTTGTAGAGGGTATAAGGCAAACTTAGAAAGCATAAAGGTGGAAAACTCGTGAAGGGTATAAGGGTAACTTGAGAAGTATAAGGTGGATGTTTGTAATTTTATTTACTTTTTTTATAAATTATGTGATGAATTAGATTTCAATTTTTACTTATTATCATTGTATGATTTGATTATGATGTTGTGGATAAAGTTGAGTCTCTTAGCCTACTAGATGTTGTATTAACATTCTCAATTGTGTGGTAAAATAATGTTTATTAGAGATTAGTTTGATTGGCAAGAGCATTGTTCTTCTTTATTGATTCTTAATATCTTGAGGTGTGAATTCATATATCCTACCCTTAGGTGAACATAAAATTAAGTAAAATAAAGCATATATTATTTACAATTGTGTGAATATCAATTTATGAAAATCTTAAGTCAAGTGTAGCTAGGTATCTGAAATAGATAAGTTGATTATCCTAATTAAAAAGTTTAAGTATTGAATTGGTTAGTTTATCTATTTATTTATGGTTTAATTCTAAAGAATTTTTGTTTTAGTAAATATATACTGACTGAGTTCTTGTAACTCTTTCTTTGATTATTTTAACATTCCAGGTGAAGTAAAATTATGTTATTGCATTATTTTCTTAGAAGTTCGAGGCACCTAGGTAGAAGAATTTGATAGTTGGAATAAGGTTGAATATAATCATGTCTAAATAGGTGTTATTTATTATTTTGTTAATTTTCATACATGACACTTAGTGTTTGTCAGTTAAGTCAAAGGTTTGCATTATAAGGCATGTAACTCGGTTAAAGTATCTATAAATAAAGGAAAATCTATCCATTACTTTTTTAGAAATTGTATTGAATGTCATGCATCATACAAATGATAAGATTTCTATTCATTTAAAGTTTGCATAGTCTGTAGGAAGGCTACTGAAAAGTAGTAGTAGGTTCTACACCAATCGGGATCATGTTAGGTTGTGATATAATCCAAAATTAATGCAAATTTGAGTACGAAGCTAAAGACAAAACGTGAAAAGTGGTCGCAATTAAGTAGGGTTTATATGAAAATTGTGAAATACACGATGGACTAGACCGTTAAAGAAAGCATCCTTGACTTTAAGTATGCTAAAGTCTTTTCGAATTTTGTTGTAGAAAAGTTATATGAAATTTGATAAAGCATAGAAAAGTCATTATTTTTTACTATTGGAAAAGATGATTAACAGAGTCAATGGAATGTAGGCGTATATCTTGAAATTGAACAATTATTTTAATAAGTTGAAAAGCATGGGAGTTAAGCTTAGAGATAGTTTTTTGATTTGGTGAGCAATAAAGTCATTGCCTCTACATTTTAATGTTCTGAAGGTTGTATATAATGCTTGTAAAAGTGAATGGACAATTAATAAGATACTTTCCATTCTTAGCTAAGTAGAAATGTATATGAGAAGAGGAAAGATTCAATCAATCAAACTTGTTACTCATGGCTCAACTTTAGCACAAGGAATGGTAGAGCATTTTAAGAACAACTATAGGAGATCTATACACAATTGAAAGAAAGGATAGAATGATGACCATCTTAATTACATAAGAAGGTGGATTGCTTCAAGTTTAAGAAATAAACAAAGAAGAAGAAGAAGAAGAAAGAATCAAAGAAACCTAATGAAACACATTAGTACTAGAGATAGTTATTGTGATTTGGTTTGTACTAGAAGCATGAGATGTTGTTTTTCATTAAGAACTCATTTTCCTATTTACGTTTAATCTTACTAAATATTTTATCAATTTTGGTGAATAAAATTCATTTTGAATTTATGATAAATATGTTTATTATAGTATGTTATTTAATTATTTTGAAGTTTCTTATTTAAGTTTTTCCTAAACTCTTTGAAACTTAAAGCCATCTTTAGATTCTTTAATCCATTTAGAGAATATTTTAGATAGTGGGAGTTGCAAGACAAAGAAACTAATGAATCATCTTTTTTCGTTTCATAATATGATCTAGTGCAACTTATGGAGTAGAATATTGCAAAAGCCTTTTATGGATTTTTGATAAAGTTAATATGAACTTTTAGAGTGAGTTGTAAAGATGGAATATGGGATTAAAGTAAATTCATCATAAATCATAACTTATCAAAAACAAATGAGGATTTTCAGTCTAAAAAGGACGCTTAAATGAAATCATGGATTCATTTTCAAGTTAGTAGTTAATGACTATATTTAGAAGGAAGGCATGGACTATAGAAAAACTTCTTCACTAGTGATTCCAAATCATTATGAGCCAGAAAGCTTGTTTCAGTGGAAACTACATTTATTAGAGATTAAAATAGCTTTTCTGGATAGTGATATAATAGAATGAGTATGAAACAAGCTTATAATTTTTTTCTAAGAAGAATAAAGAACATTTTTTGTGAGGAAAATAAATAAGTATATTTAGATGGTTATATTTCAATTTTGATAAAATTGTAATTTCTCTCAAATTTAAAGAGAGTAAGGTAGACCAACATATGATAATTAGTATAGGTATTTTGGTTATTTTAGTTTTAAGCAATGATAATATTTTCCTAGTCAATTGACATGCATGTTGCAACGTACTGCAATTAGATTATAACTGGTTTGTTGAAAGTAAAGTAATATAGGATGTCAATCCAAGTTGTACTCTTAGTGATCTCTTAATTTATTTTTTTCTTAATTGACTTACTAACAATAATTATATAATTATTTAAATTATTTATGTACTAAAAATATAAGAAACTAATAAAGACAGAAGCTAAATAAAAATTAGACAGAATGCACATAAAATGTAGAATGCAGTATGTAGTATTAACATAAAATCATAATTAGGGAGGGGGTTTGTGATTCAAAATTAAAATAAATGTATTAAACTAAAACAAAACACAAAAGTAAATTAGCATGAAAGTAAATCAATATAGTGAAGCATCTAATTCAAGGATTTGAGATCTCTTAGTTTAGATTAATCATAGATCATTTGATATTTAACTTTTCTAATTAACTTTTCAACCTTTAATTATTTAGAACTCCTACACTAATTTGTAAACCCTACACTAGATAACTATCTAAAATTTAATTAATTAAGATTAATTGAATTAAATAATCACTATAATCCCTAAAAAGTTAGATCAAAATTGATTTAAAAATAGAATTTAGTTGAATTGAGAAATTAAATTAGATAAAACTATGATTAACTAACCATAATTTAATAACAAGACAACAAAAGATTAGAAATCATAAGGACGAAGACCAGTTATACCAAATTAACACTTAACTTATGCAATTCTAAAATAATAGCCTAAAGAATTAGGGAAAGAGAAAAATTAATTAGAAGAAGTCAATATTATAAATTAAGATCTTCTAATCCAGTAAAGAAGAGCTTTAAAGCCCTTGAATTAACTCCAAGTGTTTAGCTCTCCAATGACGAAGAACAAGAAAACTAGAAGAAGAAGAGCTATTTGTTGAATTATGTGTAAAGTCTAAAAGTATAATTATGTTTTTACCTTTAATCTAACATGATAACTTTAAAATCCTATTGGACTTAAATCCTATGCCTCTAGGGTTATAAGAATAAGGCCTTGCCAATTCTTAGAAGTTTAAAACCTATTTTTACAAAGTAATAAACTCTAAAAGTTACAACAGTAAATTCTTGTAGGTCTAACTTCCACCTATTTTAAGATTACCAAAACTGCATAGTTTCCATAAACCATAAACATCAAAGTTATAGAGCTAGTCGTAGGAAACATTGGGTACTAGTTTCACCTTAATTGGATCTCTAGAGCTCTAGATATGGCCTAAAAATCAGAGTTGGCTCAATTAGGATATAAATAAAGCTTAAATTCTTGGCTAAATAAGACCTCCAAATTTTTAAATGAGGCTTTAACCAAATTATCATATTGTAAGGCTTTCTTTAAGCTTTCTAATGATATAAAGATCACCTCAATCCAACATCCAGAGCTCAAGATATAACTAAAAACTTGAAATAGTGTAAAAATCTATTATTAACTAAATAAATTTAAAACATTATAAAACTAACCCCAAAATACAAAACGAGGCCAATTCTGTGAAATTGAGCAAATGTAACACACTAAAAAGCATGAAATTTAAGGAAATAATATAGATAAAATCTTATATATCATCAGTCATAATATGGATGGGTTAATTAAGATAAAGCAATTTGAATAAAGGACTTGAAAGTGCCTTCTTGTATAGATATTGCTTGTGATAAATTTTAGGGGTGTTTAACTTATCTCAATAGCCATGCCAAAAAGGGCTTAATAGCTTAGTATGCTTTTGTATTTATTCAACTTAATGATTTTTGTATTTATTCAACTTAATGATAAGTGATAAAAAAAATTAAGTGATATCCTATATGGGTCAATCATAGGTAGCTTATTATGTGTTTATGTCAGTGGTACTAGATTGTTATTGATATGATGCCTAGATAGTACAAATCATTACATACTATCCTATAAAGGATTAGAATATCTCACAAGTAAAAGCTACTTAGACTCGTTTAAATTAGTTGTTTAACCAATCATGAATTGATGTCTGGATATATGTTAAAAGGAGTTATGTCACAAAAAAGTTAAACAATTATTTATAGTAACCTCTATAAGAGAAAGGCATATTGCGTGATATGAATTTGCTTGTAAAGCTCTTGGCCATTTATGTTTTATCATGACAATACTGTTGTTATAATCTTCTCTATAAGCAATAAAGTTTCATTCATGCAAAGGACTTTAATGTGAAGTACTTATTTATGAGAAAGAAAAGATACGCAAGCTTATTAATTATTATTTCATGGATTGTATGCTCATGAATCCACTAAATGAAGGCTTCGTAATTAATGTAAATCTTGATCATATAAATAATGTAAATTTTTCTAAGCTTATTGGTGTTTTAGGTTAGTATGAGTTTTAATGATATAAGCTTATTGTTATCTCAATATATGTTTATATGAGATACTTATAATGAGATACTCATACTATTATCATATATTTTGTGCACATTTTGGATTGTGGCATATGATTAGAGATATTTAGACATTATCTTATTATTGTATTGAGAATATTGAATCTCATTAAGCATCTTAAGTAGATGCCAGGATCATTGTGTGGGGTTTACATTTAGTATCATTAAAGTTATGTAAATCATATTATGTACATTTGTATTTATGTTAATATCTTTATCGAATATTAATTGTTCTGGCCAACAAGATGTAGGTATCTAACTTAACTTGTTTGATGCTTATATCCCTTTAGATGTAATATCTAGAGTTGTTGGATGCTTATGATTTAAAGTAGATATAGGTGAAATAATACCATTAGATATTAACATTAATTTTCAAGTGGTTATTATTTATAAATTAATATAGGCTTAAATAAGAGATTGTTGAAATTTATTTTATAGACCTCACATTAATTAATAAATAATTATTAATTTTAATATTTATTTGATACCCAAAATCAAGTGATCATTAAGTTAAAGGTATCATTAATATTTAAGCCAATAGTGACACAACTGGGTATGGTAATAATTCATAGAAATATAAATGACCCATTTATTTGGATAATTAAATACAATAATTACAATTATAATTATAGAAATAATTCAAAGATTATAAATGATTTAATATTTAAAAAATATTTTAAATAATATAATATAATATAATATATTCCTATGCAAAAGAATTGCAATGTAGAGATATGATATAGGTTTGACTTAGTGGAATTTTCAAACAGCCTATTAATCTTATTAAATATTGCTTAAATTTAAGTAATTTAACTTGTAACAAACTTGAAACCCCAAGTTCATCGGGGTCATTAGATCATAATATGAGGAAAAAAATAATTTCAAATAATAATATATTATAAAAATGTATTATAAATTTTTAAAAATGATAAATGTTAAGTAATGATTTTAACAAAAAATATTACATTTTATAATTATTCTTTATATAATTTCATATTTTGAAATAGTTGAATAATTAACTCATTATCAATGTTATTAAATACATTTCTTTTTTTTTAGTGTTTGATGGGTTTTAGAATTAGGGTTTAGGAGTGTAGTTGTGGAATATGAATGAGGAATAAGCACTTTGTAATTAGGCTTTTAGAATATGGCAAAAGAAGTCTTTTTTTCACTTACTTAATGGATTTTAGGCCTTATTAGGTTTTTCTAGAGGTTAAGACCAATGGACTTCAAGATTTTGAGAGTTTTTTGTATGAGATTTTCTCTTACTCTTTTTTTCTGTGTCTTTCTTTTATCTTTTCTTACTATTTTCTCTATATCCTTCTAGGCTTTATGAAGGGATATTTATAATGTGATAGGTTACTGAGGTGGATACAAGCTATAGAAATAATAATCTTGTACAAAAGATCAAGATGGTAGCAAATATAAGATACAAAAGCTATAAAAAGTATAGGGTAATGTGTGTTTTTATAGTAACAGTGCGGTAGTAGTGGTAATGGCAATGCTTCTACAGAATAGTTAAAAGTATAAAGGTCAAGTTTTGTCTATGGTATATTGACTATCATTTGTCTAATTGAGAAGGCATATAGCTAAAGAAGGTCAAGGGTGACATAACCACCTTTCTTATTGATTGTGGCAAGGCTTTTATTTGAATCTTTCTAAGCCATATAATCCAAGTATTCTTTAAAAAAAAGGGTGGGAAAAAGTTATTTTTTTCCTATGGCCAAATTTATCCTTGCCCTTAGATCAAATGATCATTAGCTAGATTTTAACTTCTGCAAGACCTTATTCATTCAAGTTCCCATGGTAGAAGTGGTGTTAAAGGCATAGTAGAAAACCTTTTTTTCTAGCAAGAATACTGTCAAGGAAGGAAGCAATTATTGTAGATTCCTCATCCATCTAAAGTATAAGATCTTTTAACATTTTTAGAATACTTTTTAGAGGCATTTCCTATAAAAAGATTAAGCTCTTTTAGCAACCTAATTAGCCTTTTAGAAGTATGTGTTTCATGGTTCTTTTATATGGTGTTTTCCATAGAGACTTGGGCCTTTTTGGTAACCTAATTAGCTTTTTAGGACTTTTTATTTTCAGATAATTTCTTGATATTAGACCTCATAGTCTAAAGTATCAATACTAGGCCCTTTGCATGTGAACCATCGCGATAGGAAATGAAAAATGATAGAGGCCTTGGTGCTTATTTTTGTTTTAGGTGAGTTAATTTTCTATTTTTCTCCTTTTGGTGAAGGTAAGTGCTATAAATTAGTAATTTCTAAAGCCATACTCTAACTAGTGGCTAACATATCTATTTATATTATAATATGTATAAAGAATAAGGTAATAATAAGTTTAAAACTCATCTAGGCCTATAAGCCTATAATACATATCAAATTACTTATTAACACTCCGCCTCAAATTGGAGCATAGATAACAAATATGCCTAATTTGTTACAAATTTTCAAACTGATGAAGAAGGTAAGAAATCTACATAAGTTTAGACATAACAAAAGCTATAGCTTGATACTCAGACTTTATGCTAAAAAATGACATTACCGTTTGTTTCTCACTTTTTCAAGACATAATATTCTTACTAACGAACACATAATACCTAGAAGTAAATCTTCTACCTATAGGATATCCTGCCCAATCTGCATTAGAGAAACCTTTGATTTTGTAACGGCCATGATTCTTATATAGGGCCTCACGTCTAAGAGCTTTCTTGAGATATCTTAGGATGTTTATAATTGCATCCTAACATAATGTTCTTAGAAAATTTATAAAATGACTTACCATATTAACTGGAAGGTAATATCTGGTTTGGTTATAGTAAAATAGTTCAATTTAGCCACTACCCATCTATATTACTCTGAATCATCTAGCAATTCCCTATTTTTTAAGCTAAATTTAACATTTAGCATTATAGTATTATAAGTTTTAGATCCACACATTCTTATTTCATTTAAGAGATTAAGAACATATTTCCTTCCTTGAGTGATTTCAATCCCAAAGAAATACTAAAGTGTTTTAAGGTTTTTGGTCTAAAGCTTGATTTAAAAAAGATTTTTTAACTTTGCAATACCCAGTTTCTCACTACTAGTGATCATAATATTACCCGCATATATAGCTAGAAGAATACAAATAGAATTTGATTGTTTATAAAATACTAAATGGTTATGGTCACTTTCTTTTTCATCCTAAATTCTTTCATTATCTTGCTAAATGTTCAAAACCAATCCTAAGAAGATAGCTTTAGTCTATATAAAGATGTTTTTAGTCAAAAACCTTGCCATACTCTCTTTAAGCAACAAACCTAAATGGTTGCTTCATATACACCTCTTCAAGTAAATCATTGTCCAATGAGGCATTTTCAACAACAAGTTAATATAGAAGCTAGCTTTGAGTGGTAACAAAAAAAGATAATTAATAGAATAGAAGTGATTTCAGCAATGGGAGAGGAAGTTTTTGAATAATCTACACCATAATTTTACACATACCTTTTTCCACTAAATAAGTCTTCAATTGAGCAATAGTACTATTAGGGTTAACTTTCCTAATATACATCTATTATAGAAATTTTCCATCTAGCAATAAGAAAATATCCCATGTTTAATTTATATCAAAAGCTTGCATTTCTTCTTTCATAGTAGCACACCACCTAAAGTGAGAAAGTGCATCTCTATTAAACTTAAGAATAATAATAGAATCAAGTGAGGCAATAAATTATTAGGAGGACATAGGCAAGGATGTATAGGATACATAGTTAGAAATTAGATAAGGATGATTAGTGTTTCTTCATTAAGTGCAACTATTAATACCTTTCCTATTAGCAATGGGAAAATCAAGACCAGACTACAAAGAAAAAGGATTTGATAAAGAAGAAGCTAGTAGAGGAGATGAAGATGGAGGTGAGTTAATGATTAGTGTAGCTTTAGATTAATCAACATTGTTATGTGGAAGAGGCGTTATTACTTATACCTTCACTTTATGAAAATAAACATGTTTAATAGGAAGATGAACCTAATTATTTTTTAAGGGGACTTGAGATTCATAAGGAATAGAATATAGAATGAAATATTCATTAAAAGAATTAGACTTAGACATAGAGGAAGAAAGGTTAGAAAATCTAAAAAAAGAATGGATTTAAAGAAAGTAACATCAGATGAAACAATATAATGATGTAAATAAAGAGAGTAACACTAATAGTTTTTTTTTGTGTACAAGAATAGTTAAGAAATATACACTTTAAGGATTATGGATTGAGTTTGGATGCCTAAGGAAAATGATCCTAAATAAAGCAAGTACATATAAAAATATATAGGGAAAGAGAGAGAGAGAGAGGAAATAAAGACCGAGTAGGATATAAAATAGAGTAAGCACCTGACCATTAAGAATTGAAGAAAGCATTTAATTAATCAAGAAATAGACTGTGAAGATTGCATCTACACAAAAAACTTAGGCACTTTCATATGAAATAATAAAGCACATGAGACTTCAATTAAATGATGATTTTTTTGTTCAACTACCTTATTTTGCTATGGAATAACTGTATAAGAAGATTGATGAATTATTCTATGTTGGGACAAATGAGATACAAATTGAGAAAAAAAATATTCATTAGCATTATTACTACATAAATGACAAATAAATTGGTTAAATTAACTTAAAACTTCAGCAAGAAAAGTTTGAAAGATTTCAAATAAATTAAAATAATTCTTCATTAAATAAAGTCAAATAACTCTTGAATAGTTATTCATAAAAGTAATAAAATAACATAATAAGACTTAGAAACAATTGGGCAAGGGCTTTAAATAATTGAACGTACTAATTCAAATAAGGATATAACCTAGTTATTAACTTTAAAAACATAACATCGATGATACTTTTTAGTAAATCAACATGACTCAAAATTCAAACTAGACAAAGAACTTAAACTAGGAATCAATCTTTGTAAAGTTAACAAGAATAGATGACCTAAGCGATAATGAAGCTAGTGTAGAATGATAGTAATAATAACAATAACTAGCTAAGAGATTTTCTTTTTAAGAACGTATAGGCCACTAGGTTCATACCTTTTCCTAAAATTTTCTTCATTAAAAGATCTTAAAAGACACAATAACCAGATAAAAAGAAGACACCATATACATGTTACTTGACTAACCAAAAAGTAGGTTAGATGGAAAGTTTGGAAGACATAACACATCATATAGGGATATGTTAAGGGTAATATTCATTATACCATAATTAATAATGGTAGCTTTAGACTCATTAACCAAAGTAACATGAGATGAAGAAGAAGGTTAAAAATAGGATAGAATACCTATCTAACTTGCTATATGATTAGTAACACCAAAATTAATGATAAATCTAGAATTAGTATGGGAAAGAAATATAGTAGGATTACTTGTTTGTGTTAATTTAACATCAAATTGAGTAGGTAGTTACCATTGGGAGGCTTGGAATTGTAAATACTTAACATATTTAGTATCACTATTATCAATGTCTTATGCATGATTATTTGAAGTAATATGTGTAAATTGAGATGGCGATGTATTTTTCCCAAGTAACTTAGGGGCAAAACTTCTTAATATGTCTAGGTTCTTTATAAAATTAATAAGGTACAATGCCGGCCTTTTTGGAATCAGTATATTCTCTACCTCTCTTCCCTCTACTATATTTAGCACCATGATGACCACCATTAGTACTAGAGCTAACCAAGGCAAATGACTTATTCATGTGTGTAGAAAAAGAGGATGAGTCACTACATGCTTGTTGAATATGATAAAATAATAGACTTCATGTAAGGGATTCAAAACTAGATAAAATTTGTTAATGAATAATACTAAATTTAAAAGGTAATGTCACGAGGAAACACATAGCTCTAAATTGTTCTTGTTAAGATTATATTGCATTAGCATTAGTACTAATAAGTAGAAAAAAACACCATTGTTGAAAACCACAATAGAGATCAATATAAATTTGAGATGGAGTCTTATCATTCACATTAGGATAAATCAAGGATTGAGTTAAATTATAAATTTGGTGCATGTTGTCCTTTTTTAAAATAAAGTGACCTAAGAGTTTCCTATAATTCCTTGATGGTATTGTTATGCATAATAAAATTATTAACTTTATTGGTGAAAGTATTACATATTAATCTAAGTGATTAATGATCTTTGACAATCCATTTTTCCTTTATACTATTTATAGGTGGTTCTTTGGTGAAATGATCAGCCATACAAACCTTATTAATATAGCAATGAATAACCTTATTCCACCAATATACTCCTTACTTTCTTAATCTAACTTTTAATCAATTATTTGTCCATTAATCAAAAGTAAATTGAAGAAACTTAACTTAAAATCTAAATTTTCCTTTAATTATTACTATTTTTAAGTGTATTATATGCATCAAAATTAGAGCCCATACGAGTCATGAGAACAAAATTATAAAAAATCTAAAAAATTCAAAATTTAGAAAAAAAATCACACCAAAGTTTTTGAATTGTAAAAATAATCACCTAGAATGATTAAGAAAGGTGCAAAACTATTTTGGCTAGAAGCTTATCACTAGAGATGTTTCCATGTGGCAGTAAGGATTTTTGCATATGGGCTTCACATGCCTTTGTCTCATTTGCATATGTGGTGAATATGTTACCTGACTTTGCTCATGCCCTCTAATCTATCACCCCATCAACTTAGATATTCCAATATAGTATGATCCCTGCAAAATATGTCAAATAGTACCTTTAAGCTACACAAACAACATCCTTTACTGTATGAAAAACACTATTTTATATAGCTAAAACCTTTAGGATCTTAGTTATTTTTGTACTAGTAAGTTTAAGCCATTGCTATTATCACCGTGACCTCATCACACATAAAAAATAAAAGTGAAAAAAAGAAAAATAAAAGAAGTAGAAAAGGATAGGTTTTCTCGATTTTTATTTTATTTTAATTTGTGTAAGATAAAGGTACCTAGATAGAGGCTTTAGATCCTATGTTATTAAAGAGCAATTTATGAAGCCATACTTTAACTAGAGGTGGGCAAATTTATTTATATTATAATATGTACAGGAATAAGATTACAGTAAGTCTAAAACTCACCTAGGCCCATAAGCCTATAACATATATCTAATTACCTAGTAATATGAGGAAAGTGATGGAGGATTGTGATCTTGATGAAACCTTTAATAGTATTCCTAAAGAGATTAAAGATGTGGAATAGTTGAAGAGGAAAATTATTAACCATGACAATATAGAAGGGTGAATTATGTTAGCCATATGTTGCTTCCTAGGCTAGCTAACCATAAGGAATCATTGAATATGGTATGATTTCTTTCTAAATCTTCCCCTATTATAGGTTTTTATGTTTAGATGTGAAAAATCCTTGACAATAAGGAATACACAAAACTGCTACATAAGGCAAGCATCTTAGAAGTTGTCAAAATTTTAGCCAGCTTTTATGTGAAAAAGGATACAGATGATTTATGTTGCCTCATTAAAAGATGGTTAAGTAGGCCCATATTTTTTTAACTAAGTAAGGAGAGTTTAATCCAACTTTAAAAAATGTTATCTCTTTATATCAACTTCCTTTTTTAGGGAGGTTGACATAATATGGCTTTCTTAGAAAGCAATAAATTCAAGATTACATCATGATTAAAGGGTTATCTTGTTACTTATGGCGAGTAACAAGATTTTATGAAAGATAAGTCCATTTTCATGAAGTGGTTGAGATACATCTTTAGGAAGCTTGGGAAGGAGATTAGTAAATATGGAAAGGATTTTTCTATGAGCACTAAAGGTTTTTATGTCAATAAAGGTGCAGATTTGTTTCTTCTTATGTTCTTAGTTCATTAACTCAACTACTTTGTTTTTTTAAGCTCTTCTAGCTGAGTTTTTGAATCCTAGTATTTTTCTAATCATTGCTTATGTCACATTAAAGAAGTGGTTAACTTTAGCCCTAACCTTTCTTGGAGGTCTTTACCTTTGTCTCGATCAACTCCATAGATAGATTAAGTGTTCTAATGGTAGGTACTATGTAAATAATTTTATGGACATTTCTTTCTTGCAATTATTTTTATATGAACACTTCTAGGTTATACTTCAAGAGACAAGCCATTCCTTTTTGTTAGATTTACCCATATGCTTGGAGAAGGGGTAAATCTTATAGAATAATGCCTCTTTTAAACATTATTGATGATATGTCCAAATTCCAATTCAAGAATTACATGTCAAATGTCATTGGCTATGCCAAAATGATGTTTTATAAGAATAGGACCTAAGAACATGTTAATCATGTTTTTTATGATAGGGTGTGGATAGAAGCAAACTTTAATGATTAGTCATTACTTCTTCTATGCTTATAGGATTTCATTTTATGGATATGTTTTTTTCAAGCTCATGATGTAATGTTCTAATATGATTATTATTTAGATGAAGTGGTATGGCAATTCAAGGTTAGCAATTATTTCGCAACACATTTACGCTTTTTTTTTTCAAGGAAATAAGGTAATGAGCTAGTTTTGAAGGATTCCAATCCCTATGTCTTACAACATCCTATTTCATTGACTTATATCTTTCTACCTTTTTGGAAGGATGTTGCTTAAAGTTATAGTTGAAGAAGTTTAAAGAGCTAAAATAGGATATTATCTTACATACTACTTTAATAGGTACTTATAAAAGTCCCTTGGAATTGATTTTAAGAATGGATTCCTTATGCAATTAAACTTTCCAGTTAAAGGTTAAGAAAGAGAAAGAGAAAAATAAGATTACCATTTCTTAGTTAAAAGCCAAGAAGAAGAAGAGGAGGAAAAAAAGGCTACCGTTTCTAATTTTAAGACTGGTAAAAAGGGGCAAAAAAGGAAAAGAAGCTATTGCTTTTAGACATAAGTCAAAGAAGTCTAAGTTAAATAAGTTCAAGAATCTAAAAATAACTTCATCAAAGACATGAACTATGAATGAAGAATTACATCCTTAAAGGAAGACTTGAGGAAGTAGTCTAATTATGATAAGAAAGTGATTGACTCAGCCAAAGGTGATAAGCATTATCCCAAGAAGAAAATAAAGATGAATTTTGACACTTATGTGATAGATTCTGAGCTTTGTTTCTTTATTCCCCCGTTCTTACTTGAAATTGATTGTTATAATCATTTCTTTCCTGGTTATTTAATATTCTTTTTCATTATTTTAAGATGATGTGATTGAAGGGTTCTTTAAATAGAAGATAATAAAAAATCATCATGATGATAGGAAGGAATTAAACTTGGTAAATGATTTTGTGAAGTACCTATTGATTATCCTTGCATTCTATTAACTTCTATAAGCCAAGGTTTTTCTCTAACTTCTAGTAATTATTCATGCTTTAGAGTCTTTTGCCTCAGTATTACTCTTTTTACTATTAAATCATGACACATACTTTTCTTTCTTTTTTTAAGTCAATTTTTTAGGATGTTATGTCACCGCACTTTCGACAGAGACTAACTTTCACTTTCTTGATATGGCGCTAATGATTTAAGGAAAAAAGAGGCATTTGATACATGCATCTATGGTAAGGACATGTAATGTGATTAACTTACAAATTGGAGGGTGCAAGTTAGTATACCTTATCAAAGGTCCTTGATTAGTCTAGGTAAGAGATATTGATGCAATTCTTAATGCAAACATTTTATTTAAGGAATTGCAATAAGAGGAGTTAGAGTAAACTAATAAACCTAACATAAAAGTAAATCCACCTAAGAATGAATGGCAAAGTAAGCGTGAAACTAGGATAGAATCTTCCTTTATAGTTATGGTGACTAAGGAGAATACTAGGTTTAATTTATTATAATCTCTTCCTTTAGGTACCTCAATGATTAATTCTAGAATCCTTTCTTGATGTGTTTGTATCCATTGCACGAGAGTAAAATGAAAGGATTTCAATTGAGTTATTTGAAACCCAAGTGATTAAAAAGACTCCAAAAGGTATAGATAAAATTTATGAGGAGACTAACCATGATAATGAAGTGAGGAGGTCAAAGGAAATGATCATGCCACATCCTTATACTTTTTCCATTTTAGAGGAACCTTAGCACAAAGAGGTAAAAGAGAGATCCCAATAAGAAAAAAAATTTCTTTGGAAGGTAAATTTGACTTTTTTTTTCCTTTTTTAGTTTATTCTTCACTTTTACCAACCTTTTTCATTTTTATATAGTAGTAATCAAGAGTTATGAAGGTACTTTGAATAATAATATCGCTTTACAGGAGAAAAACCTCTTTATACAAGTAATTTTTAACCATAATTTTCTTATTATAATCTTTTGCACTTTTTTTCCTTTATTAAAATTGTTTACTTTTCTAATAAGATGAAAAGGCTTGGATTTCTACTATAGGAGAACAATCCTAGATTAGTTCTTAGGTAACTTCTCGGGATACCATTTTCTCTTATTTTTCCTTAATTTGACACAAGTCTAGAGGCTTTTGCAGTCACATTTTTAGTATTCTTTTAAGGGGTAAGGACATTTTTTGATCGCTTGGATGCATTGATGGTGGTAATTCATTCTATCACTTTAATTTTTAATGCCTTTATAAAAGAGTAAACATATGTCTTGAGTCAGCACATATGATTGATTCTTCTTAACTTTAGTGGTAAGAATCGAGGAGTAACCATAATATATGCCACACTAGTTTCGTTTCTTAAGAAATAAAGGAGAAGGAGCACAAATAAGCTATCATGAGAGGAGGAGTTAAACTTCAATATAGAAGTTAAATACCTTGTTTGGTTCTTTCATGGATCATATCTATTAGATGTCATATAATAGATGTGGATTCATATGAAGAGCTTAGAGTATAAAAAGATATCTTGAGCCATAGATTATCTTAATTCATGTATTGAAGAGGCTAAGCATTGCATCATAGAGGCTAAGTGTATTATAATTAAGGTAAAAGCCTAAAAGATGGAACTCCAAGTGTAGCAAGAGTAACTTGACAAAAAGGTCCTAAAGTCCTTTGAATGTATTGATTGTATTAATGCTCTTAACATATTAATGAAATGATCTTGCTATATATTTATAAAATATCTGCACCTTTATTTTTTTCATTTAAAATAGGTTCAATAACCTTTCCTTTTTTGCCATGCTTCAATATTGTTTGCTTTGCCTTTTTCTTATTTACTGTTGAAGTATTTTAGTATTATAGTCACTAAGCCTATGTTTAACTGAACTACTCTTTTAAAAAGGCCTATATCTCTTCCCATCGTATTAATAGACATACATATGGTCACTTCATTACACTATTTTTTCATCTTGTTGATTTTGGCTTATAAATGTATCTTTTTCCTCACGTCTTCTAACTTTTTTTATTAGAATGGTTTTTCTTCTCCTTCTTTACAACCATGAATAACCATTGTTAGGCTACTTCACATAAAGTTGTTGGAAAGGTTAGTTCTCTTGAAGCAAACATAGTCTGGGGTTTTTATAAGAGAGGTTTTTATTAGATCGTATCTAACCTTATAAATGTATTAGGTTAGCATATTTTGAGACCTAATTTCTTATGCTAAGATGTCCATTGCTTTTGTTGCTACTATCACACAAAAGCTATCATTCCCATGTTTGACTTGGATGTAGTTTTTTTTTTCATAGATTTGTGAATGGCTTCTAGATACCAATCTATTGATTATAAAGTGTAAAGCAACGAAGCCCAGTCTCTATAGTATAAGACCTATAAACACTTACCAAGATTTAAGCATTATAGCCATTTCTTTTAAGGTGTTTAAGGGATAATTTGCATATCAAATGCTAAGACAAATAAACTTTTTCTTAATTAACATATCATTTTATCTTAAAGGTTTGGTATGTTAAGTAAGGAGATCGAGATTTGAAATGCTCATAGAGTGTCACATCTAGGCTTTATTAGCTTAGCTATTAACTTTATATAGAGATAGGACTTGAAAGTTTTTATCCTTCTAGAGACATGCATGTTGGGTAATAAGGCCTATGATATTGTATGTGTGCTGCCTTTGTTAAGATGAAGGTTATTGACATTTTAGGCTTTGCTAAAGGGATATGGATGTTATAGGATCTCAAAGAGGTTAAGTGTATTTTCACTATAATCCTGGTGTTATTGAGATGCTTCAAATGTAAGTAGTGGTTGTAAAGCATGTAGAGGAATGAGCTTGTGATGTCCTTTTGATTCCTTTCACTTTTTTTTATATATCTTATACCAAGGCTTCAGCTTTTAGTGCTTATAAGAATTACTATGATAATGAAATGCCTTTTTTTTTATAAGTGGTTGTGATACTTTAATGACTTTAATGGTTTCAAATCATTGTAATGGTTTACAAAAAGGTACTTGATAGTTTAAAAATACTTTAATTTTATTTATGAATTAACAACTGATTCTTCAAATGTATATTTCCTATTAGCAGAAACTCTTTGTTTTGTTAATTTCAAAAGATAATGAATTTTTTACACCCACTTTACTACCTCTAATGATTTTAGCTCTAATTCCTCTATGAGTGATTTAGTTATTTGAGGATTTTATTATGGATATCATTTTATAAAAGCATCTAAGGAAATTATTCTTTTGATTATTGCTGATATGAGAGGAATGAGGCATTAACCTAATCTTTTTACATGGGATAGAGTATAATCTTCATCCTTATTAGATTTTTCATTAGGGTAATAGGGTAAAACCCTTAGACAAGGATGTCACGGCATTTTTGCTTCCTCCATTCATTTGCCACTAACATGATCTCTTAAATTGGTATCCTTTAAATCATCTTCTACATATTTGAAGAGGAAACTTATAGTTTTATAGATTGGACTCAATGCCAAATCACAATTTTAATTCCTAAACTAATATTTAAGTTTTGTTTTATTTAGATTTCTTTAATTTTAAATTTTAAAGTATTTTGTAAAACAATTGTACTATTTAAAAATTTTCTATTTAATTATATTTAAAATAATTAAATTATTTATTTATATATTTCATTGTTTAAAAGTTATTTTACCATACAATCAAATTTATAAACATAATATTTTTCTTATTGACATTAAAATTATATTTACTTGGTGGAGGTTTTATTTCAAAATTAATTTAAATGATTTCTATTGTGTATTTCTCACAAAATAGAGGGTATTCAATAATTATGAATATATTGATTTTTAGAAATATTTATGTATGTTTCAATAAATCGATTTTCTTAGAAACTTATGAAATCATAGATTATTTATTTTTATGGTATCAAATTTATCAAAACTTTGTGGGGTTTATTCGGAAAAATAGTAATGAAGAAAATTAGTATTGGTTAGCTTGAGATTAGTAGGAATGCAATAGTTGCAGAGAATAAGTTGCTAAGATTTAGTTTTAAGATTAGGCGTTGTACTTTTATTACATCATATCAATTTTCCTTATCTTTCTTTTTAATTTTACACAAAACTATTGGCTAATATTCAACTGTATATGAGTTTAAGTTACATCCATAATACTTGGTGATTTCCTTTAGCTACATTAAGACTTAAACAACTATATTTTTCTGATCTAGTTATCTTATTCTCACTTTATTTTATTTTTTTGCCCTCTTTTCCTTTATCTCATAACTCTTGGCTAACCATCATTCTTGGCTCGCTTTGTAGTAGCATTGCCATTATTCTCCCCTGTCCTTTGCATGCCCTTTCTTATTCAAGGGCCACTTGCTAGCATGAAAGAGGAGTCATGATTCACAGCTATTTTTGGTAGTGCAAAACCCTCATGTTTCTTAAGTTTTCGAATGACTTTGGTTTCCTATTCACTAGTGGAGCATAGAGTTGCTCACTTAGATGGAAGTAAGCTATTTCGAAGCATAACATCCTAATATTTACATTTGCATGAGCTTAATTCAAAAATCCCTAGATGTTTACATATTTTTTCCTTATTTTAACATATAAATATTTGAAAAATAATGTTCTAAATCACTAAGATGGCATGATTGAATAGCAAAATAATTATTATTAGTATACTTATAGTTATTTCTTACATATAGATGAATATGAGGAAAAAAAAGATAAGTATGAATGCCCTGGAATCATTGGAGGAAATTAGCATTTCAAGGTAAGTATGTATCTTACCTTATCATAGGATTTAATTCAATTTTCAAATTTCCTTTTTAGTTCATAACATAGACCATATGTTTATGGATATGTATAATATATTAGATGTAATTATAAAATTTTGTTATGGTTATATACCGAGAACTTTAATTTAAATATTTGAAGTTATTTGATTTATGGAATGCTTTATAGGATAACTTGTGAAGTGAATTATTTTTATTTATCTAGTAATGTATTGTTAATTATATCTTTGGGGCTATATGTTTAAGGCATCACATGGCTGTTAGGTTATGATATATCATTATGGTATTTATATAAATTTATTTATTAAAGTTGAATGGACAATTTGAGGCCATGTATAAGAATTGTGGTATTAATGTTTGATAATACTATTGTTATTATATTGAAAATACATTAATGAAATAATAGTGAATTGTGATATAATGTGAAAAAAATTTTACTAGGAATGTTGATATGATGAGATAAGGCAGATACGATATATGATTAGTACCAAATATGAAAACCTATTTGTAAGAGGATAAGACAAACCCTCGAGCAACAAGGATAAGTTTATAAAGGGATAAGGTTGACCGAGAGGCACAATAATATTTAATTGCTTTCTTTTTCATTGCATATTTTATTTTGTATGGTTGAATATGTGATAGTAGAATGTGCATATACTTATGATGATAATTAAGTAATATAAATAATTGTGAATAGTTTGTTATTTAATTCTTCCTTATGTGGATTATTTCCATAAAGGTTATAATATTCTCAGTGCTGTGCTTTTTTTTTTATTTCATTAGAATAAAATATCAGTTGATAGACTATGGAACCCCACCTTTGGGGTTCCATTACCTTTTAATTTGTGAAAGTCTTAATGTAAGGATGAGTAAAGGAATGTAAATATGTTAAACTATTTATAAACCAAAGAGTTCAGGTATGAAACCTAAAATGAATGTTTATTTTATTTATTTATTTATATAATTATTTTTTTTAAATTTTAGGTATTAATTATCAGGTAAATATATACTCACTAAGTTTATAAAACTCATTCTTTTTGTTTATCTTTAACATTTACTAGATTATCTCATGTTAACAAATTAAGACACTTTTATGGAAGTCCAAGGTATTTGCAAAAAGGATTTAATAGTTAGAAATTCAAATTATATTTTCATTGACTTATATGTTAAATTTTATTCATTTTCATGTATAGTTCTTTATACATTCAGTCTAGTCACAATTTTACATTTTAGGGAAAGTAACTCTCTTGAATGTCCAATAATAGGGGAGAACTTATTCATTTTTATTCTAAATTTATGTTGCCTTTTAGTCTATACAGAAATAAAGTTATTTCTATTATTTCATAGTTTACATAGTTAGTTACTCAAGCAGGTAGAACTATAGCAGGATCTATGTCGATCACGATTAAGGTGGGTTATGATAATAACATACACAGTGACGTGCAAGGCGTATTACACCAAAATTAGATTATATTGGTTTGCTAAGAGTAATATAATATAAGATGTCAAATTAGGTTGTATCCTTAGTGATCACTTAATTTATCTTTTCTAAATTAACTCACTAACAATGATTACACAATTGTTTTATTTATGCATTCAAAATACAAGAAATTAATGCAAATAGTAGTAAATCAGAATGCAGGTAGAAATCAAACTATATGTAGAATGGAAAATGCAATATGCAGTATGCAATATTAACATGAAATAAAAGTTAGGGGGTTGATTTAAAATTAAAACAATTGTATTAAATAAAGAAAAACACAAAGTAAAATAGCAAGAAAGGAAACCAATATAATGAAATAACTAGTTAAAGGATTTAAGAACCCTCATTTGGATTAATTATGGATCACTTGATATTTGACTTTTTTAATTAAATTTTCAATATTAAATTATTTAGAACCCTTACAATAATTTGCAAACCCTATACTAGATGACCATTTAGGATTTGATCAATTAAGATTAGCTGAATTAAGCAACTACTAAAATCCTTAAGAAGCTAGATCAAAATTAATTTAAAGATAGAATTTAGTTGAATTAAGGAATTAAACTATAAACTTCCAAATTAATCTCTTAATCCTTTGCCCTTATGTGTAAAATGAAGATTAATCAACCATAATTTAACATCAAAACAACAAGAGATTAGATATCACAAGGATGAATACTAATTATACCAAATTAATATTCAACTTATGCAAATTCAAGGCAATTAGCACACAAAATAGGGGGAAAATTAATTAGAAGAAATTAATATTACAAATGAAGATCTCATAATCCATTAAAGAGGAGCCTCAAAATCCTTGAATTAACTTTAAAGTTTAGCCATTCGTGGTTGAAAAACAAAAGTTAGAAGAAAAAAGAAAATTATGTTACTAAATTTTATAAAGTTTAAAGTCTAATTGTGTTCTCTCATTTAATCTAACTTGATACCTCTAAAATCCTACTGGATTTGGTTCTTATGCCTCTTAGGATTGTAAAAATAAGGTCTTGCTAATTTTTAGAAACCTAGAACCTATTATTACAAAGTAGTTAACTTTAAGAGTTACAATAGTAAATTCCTACAAATCTGACTTCCACATCATGTAAGACCACTAAAATTATATAGTTTCATATTAATTTTACCTTTTTGGCTCTAGATATGGCTCAAAAGCCGAAGCTGGCTCAGTTAGGATAAAAGTAAGTTGTCAACTTCTTAGCTAAATAAGCCTTCAAGAAGATTGAATTATGCTCTAACTAAAACATCAAAGTTGTAGAAATTTCTTTATACTTTCCAGTGGTATAAAGATTATCCTAATCCAATATCTAAAGCCTAAGATATAGCCAAAAACATAAAATTTTGTTTAAATCCATCATTAATAGAATAAATTCAGAGCATAGTAAAACTAACCTTAAATTACAAAACAAGGCCAGTTTTATGAAATTAAGCATGTATAGCACACTAAGAGACATAAAATAAGAGGAAATATTATAATAAATATTTTTCACATCATAGAGCTTGGTAGAGAGATGCAAATGATTCAAGTAGTGTTAGATAAAGGATGGCAAATGTCACATTATGATAAGGGAACATCTATAATTTATAATTTTTGTACTTAATTAACCTTTCTATAAGCATTGTTTTTCCATAAATTTAATTTAGGAGAATGAGTGAAACTAGGTAAGTATGAGTTTTTCCTAGGATATTAACACTACGGTCTTGATGACCCAATTATTGAGCCACCTCTCATTTAGATTGAAGATTAGAACAACCATGGCATATTATGTTTGAATTTTTGTATTTTTGTCAATAAGATTCTAATGTGACATGAATTTCATGTTTTTATTATTATTGGGATCCATTTGTATGGACCAAGAGCTTAAAGCATAATAGAACTTCCTTTTATCAAGTTAGACATGATAAAGATTGCAGGTTACTTTAATGGTGTTTGCTTACTTTAGAATAAAGATATCATTCATATAAGCAAGAAAAGATGGTGGCCTGAGTGATGTTATAGCATCTTTTCTATTTCTTCAAGATTTTTAAATATATTTTCTTTTCTTTTCTTCTGAATTATGCCATAATAAATGATACTTTTATCTTTTCATCTTCTTTCTTTAATGTTCTAATAATTGCACCTTTTTTTATTGTGTTAATAAACTCATGATAAGAAGAAATAATTTATGTTATTGATTTTCCATGCACTAGGATAATTAGCTAAAGTATCCACTAAGCACTATAAAACCTAATGTCTAATTTTGGCTTTCCTCATTGTGAACTAAGCAAATTGCTTTCTCTTAATTAAGAATTCTTTATAAATGAGTTATTTGTTCTTATTTTTCATAGTCCATATCATCACGAGTCAATTAAGTTCTTACTCTATACATGGTCCTACTACTGTTAATATGAATGAAAGTAAGATAGTTTGGGGAGTTTATATCAAGTTCTTACTTTTGTATCATGATTCTCTTCATAGAATTTTTAAAGATCCATATTAATGCTTAGGCTTATTAGAAAGTTTTCCTTAAGAAATGAGATAGGAGATTCATCCTTATACTTGTTTTGTTAATGGAACAATGTTATTATCTTTAGCATATACCACTAAGCATAACAAGTTCCTCCATTCATAGGCCATCATGATGACTATTTTGATTAGAACATACTGGGAGTACACTTGGTGCTATTGATAAAAAGTAAAAATGTGCTTATTGATTTTGGATTAAACCTCTAACATTGTCTAGCTTTCAATCATTGGTAAGAACAAATGTAACCTCATCGCTTAAGTTCCTATAATACCATTCATGACTTATATTGTCATTTTGGAGGGTTTTTTTAACCAATAAGTAACACCCCTCCTCTAGTAGGGTATCATATAATGTTTATTGACATTGTTTTGCAGAATGCCTAAGGTGCAACTCACTTAAATTTTCTTTATCTAGAAGGTGAGATAATAATATGGCACAAAGTGCAAGTGTTGATTATTACTGCGATGCAATTGGGAGGCTTCTATTCAATGAATATTGTAAATAACCTCCTTTTTATTAACCTGGAGGGAAATAAGTAGTGAGGGATATGTAAAAGGTGTTTAGGTCTTGTAGAATCAAAAAGTGGTTATTGTTAACTACCTTAGGAGAGATAGTCATTCCTTGGAAAGAATGATCATGCCATAATGGACTTAAGCTTCTCTTTCCCTTTTCTTCTTCTTCTTCTTCTTCTTTAGTAAATTGTAAATTGTTCCTTTAAAGAACAAAGCCTATTTTCAATTAACTTTCAATATCTATATTGACATTTATTTTTTAATGCCTCTTTTTTACTAGCTTATTATCTTATAAAGAGAAATGATGTTTCAATGCCATCTATTTTAGCTTTGTAAAAGATATAATGCTTTAATGATAGTGCTTGTTCCTATGCATCATAACACTTAGGAATAATTATTACATCACATATAAAATGTTGAACTCCTTACTTGATTACTCATTTCATAATTTAAGCATATTTATTCCTCTATTGAGTAAAGCATTTTTAAGAAAATTCTTGCTTTTTTCCCTTTGATCTTGTAGCAAAAATGTCTAGTATGGGGTTAAACTCCTCTAACACTATGGTTACTAAACTTACTAACAATAATGTTGAGAAAATACTAACTTAAGGATTCTTCCAAGGTTAGGAATTTGTATCTTTCGACAATAATTAGTTTACTAACACTATAAAGGACTTGTAATAGGGTCTAAGTTAGTAGTTTGCTATGGTAAAGAATTGCTATAGAACATCTATTTTTTTTTATCATTACACTTGAATTGAGGTGATAACTCTATTGACTCATTCTGTTAGTGTATATGCCCTAAAACCAATCATATTGGTGATTGTAATTTTGAATCATGTTATTTTAATGGCAATTCTAATTATTATATTTATATATGTTGTCTGCATAATATATTTAATTATGATAATAACTTTAGAATAATTGTATTCTTAAATGTCCCTAGTCATATATCATTGTAGATTAAGTTGTTTTGATATGTTAAGACTAGCATGTGTGAAGACTTATATGGGATATTAAGTTTACACATGAGTACAAGTTAGAGAACTTGTATACTGGACCGACCCATATTAAGAACACTAAATGGATCGTTATATGAGTGTCATAAGTGGTTCTTAGTGATCATTATTAATATAGTCCTTTGACCTGAGATCACTAAGGTTCCCTATATGTGAGTTTCATATTTTGATACTATTCTATGTCACTAATGGTTGAGTGAATGCAGGGTAGATATTGGATATGTCATATATCATGCCGAGAGATTTATGTGATCAAGATGGGATTTGTCCCTCCTATATAATAGGAGTAACATCTGTGTGCCCCTTGATTAAGTAAAGTTGAGAAAATGCATGGCCATGCTCAGATGAATTGACATAGGATGTCGATTACATTTGTTTCAGTTAACTTACTTAGGAATTAAGAAACCTTAAGATTGGGCTATACGGGAATGACACGGTCCATGTCTCATGCTCAATTTAGATGTATAGGACAAAAGGACATAGGTGATGATCACGTGTAAAGGTTTAGTCAAATCACCGACTTTCTCATTACTTGGGTAACAATGATGTGTTGCTAGACACCGATTATTATTTATGATCATTAATATGATCAATGGTCATTGCTAACGTAATGAGAGCCTGTAGGGTCGCACACTTAGAGCCTAGTGAATTTGGAATTAATGGACCAAATTGTTTGAGCCTAATATTTGGGAATTCATGTTATAATTATAAAGCCCAATAGTAAGCCTATAATTGTACATGGAATAAAGTCCAAATAGGTTAAGTTTTTCTATGCACCTATTTAAATAGGCTTGTTGGGTAATAATAGTGGAGATTATCATTATTCACGCACCCCAAAAAGGCACAGAAAAATCCTAGCACCTCTCCTTGACCAAAACCCCTAGAGAGGCATAGCTAGCACTACGAGGTGAAAGGAGATCAATTCCAACAGGTGTTTGTGTGGACATTCATCAGTGATTCACGGGTTCATGTGGATACTTCAGAGTCTTCGGCTGAAAGGAAGCTGAAGAGGTAATCAACG